>JAOTQE010007037.1:0-11186 GCA_025631205.1 Nesometra sesokonis
GTGCCGTTGTAGTTTTGTGGTTAACAGAGTGGCGTTGTAGGTTTATAGTTAACAGAGTGACGTTGTATGTTGATGGAATGGCGTTGTAGGTTTGTGGTAACAGAGTGACGTTGTAGGTTGGCGTTGTAGGTTTGTGGTTAACAGAGTGGTGTTGTAGGTTGGTGATTAACAGAGTGGCGTTGTAGGTTGGTGGATAATAGAGGGGCGTATAGTAGGTTTGTGGTTAACAGAGTGGCGTCGTAGGTTTGTGGTTAACAGAGTGGCGTTGTAGGTTTGTGGTTAACAGAGTGGTGTTGTAGGTTGGGGTTAACAGAGTGGCGTTGTTGGTTGGGGTTAACAGAGGTATTTGGTTAACAAAGTGGCGTTGCAGGTTGGGGTTAACAGAGTGGCGTTGTAGGTTGGGGTTAACAGAGTGACGTTGTAGGTTTGTAGTTAACAGAGTGGTGTTGTAGGTTACTGGTTAACAGAGTGGTGTTGTAGGTTGGTTGTTAACAGAGTGGCGTTGTAGGTTGATGGTTAACAGATTGGCGTTAGGTTGGGGATAACAGAGTGGCGTTGTAGGTTTGTGGTTAACAGAGTGGTGTTGTAGGTTACTGGTTAACAGAGTGGCGTTGTAGGTTGGGGTTAACAGAGTGGCGTTGTAGGTTTGTGGTTAACAGAGTGACGTTGTAGGTTGGTGGTTAACAGAGTGGCGTCGTAGGTTTGTGTTTAACAGAGTGGCGTTGTAGGTTTGTGGTTAACAGAGTGGTGTTGTAGGTTGGGGTTAACAGAGTGGCGTTGTAGGTTGGGTTAACAGAGTGGCGTTGTAGGTTGATGGTTAACAGAGTGGCGTTGCAGGTTGGTGGTTAACAGAGTGGCGTTGCAGGTATTTGGTTAACAAAGTGGCGTTGCAGGTTAGGGTTAACAGAGTGGCGTTGTAGGTTGGCGTTAACAGAGTGGCGTCGTAGGTTTGTGGTTAACAGAGTGGTGTTGTAGGTTGGTGATTAACAGGGTGGCGTTGTAGGTTGGTGGTTAATAGAGGGGCGTAGTAGGTTTGTGGTTAACAGAGTGGCGTCGTAGGTTTGTGGTTAACAGAGTGGCGTTGTAGGTTTGTAGTTAACAGAGTGGTGTTGTAGGTTGGTGGTTGTCAACGTTTTTGAATTCCAATCCCACGACTATGGGACGAAACGTATTTACTTTCATTAGGCCTCCTACATCGGAACTTAAAATCCAAAAATGTACCATTGAAATATGGAGCAACAAAAATAATTTTTTGTTGCTCCATGATTGAAATAATCCAACTGGAGCTGTTAAGCAATGGACCCATCATAGCAATGACAAGTTGACATCTTTTCCTTTAATAGGCCTATCACATTTTTTTTCATTAATAGTAGACCTATTCTTTAGTTTTGGGTCAATAATTGACTGGCAATGGGCTAATGAAATATTAAACTATTGTATGCTCAGTTGCCGTGGAGATAAGCGACTAAAATTATTCTTGTAGATAGGTTTTATATTAATATTATCTGTAGATACAAATGTTTGTTTTCTTTTTTTAACTGACACAATAGTAATTGTTGAGAGTTTGCATCACAGAATCATTCATGCGAATAAAACGACGCGCAAGGTGTGATTTATAATATTGTTGCTGATCATTAATACAGTATACAATAAATATGGAATTAGAAAATGCCAGTAACAAAATAGTTATTTTGTTGTAGAAATACTTTATTGTTTTTAAATAGACAAGTGATTCGTGATTCCCAATGCCTCATCTTCGAAAAAGTTCACATTGTAATGTCTATTTGGTTTCTTCTTTAATCGAGACTTTTTTTTTTTAAATTTAAAGTTCGTGCAAAGTACAACTTAATACCAATACTAACACGCGTCTCATGGATAGCGCGGTCAAATAAGGTATTTTAGCTTTGAAATTAACTAAAATAAATTTAATTATTTTAAAATGTTTTTTCCCATTTTCTACAAAATTATCTTAGAATAATTTTTTTTGTCAAAAGATTTTATAAACTAAACAAGGGATTCGAACTCATTACCTTTGTTTCCTTTTATAACATTAGGTTAACGGACGGGGCCACCTACTTGTATTATAAGAATTACTGGAAGACAGTTTTTACACACTACAAAGCGAGAACCCAATCGCTCTTGTTGTTCTTAGTTTCAACAGTCTGTCTTTGTCTTGATGTTTGTATTTACGGTATTATATTATGTTATTTTTAAAGTAAAGTTTGGTCTATTGCAATTTCTATTTATTTCCACAATTTTGGTTTATTCTCTTTTGTTTTTATGCGTTCTTGTAAACTGGCAGAAGTAAGCGCTTAATGATTGTTACGACAGAAGGGTCCCTGGTACGGCAACCTGTTCGACTGAGGTTCCGCATGATTGGTGGGGCTGAGGTTGTAAAATTTGTCGAATAAAAAAATACTATTAAAATATAGGTGTTACTTCAGTCTGTGGGTCGGTCGGTCTAATCTGCATTTCTTCACACATTATAATAGTCCAATTGCTTTCAAGCTTATCAGGAAGTTTCTTGTACTGCAATGTGTTTCGCTCATTCTATTGGCTAGTTCGATCTGTTTGCAGATCCATTTTGCGTCTGCTTTCATTATGTTTAATATTCTACTTCTTCAAATTATGTTAGAGCTAATTTGTTTGATATCTAAAAGGCAGTTTTTTTGTGGGGGGGGGGGGCTTAAATCCCGTTCTGGGTTTTGAGAAGCAAAAAAAAAAACCCTGCTTGCAATAACAAGTCTGATTTGTTGCCTCTAGAAGTCTCTATATACGGCCGCTGTGTATCTTTTGTATTAGTTCATTGCCGTTAATCTCACACACACAAAATCTGGTCAAACAGTCTTGTTTTACATCTTGCTCCCTTTCACGACGACATTTTTGCAGTTAAGTAAGGCCTGGCGTCCTTTCGGGGCAGACCAATAGATATTATGGCTGTGGGTCCGGGTGGGCGTCGTTACCAGTTTGATTTTAACAAGCAAAAAAAAGTTTTGGTCCTTTTTATACATACTTTTTATTTTTTGGGTTAGTTAGACCCGGCGCTCCTAATATAAGGGGTGGGGAGGGGTGGACAGAGGCAACTACGTTTTGGTGATAAAAGTGGGGTGTGGGTGCCAGCTGCCCCTCTTAAATCCGCACCTGGTCTTCATTGCGATTGCCGTTCAATGATGTTCCATACACACAATAAACGATACATTATCTATTGCCCTTTCAAAACGGTAGCTACTCAGCATGCTTCAAAAGAAGACTTGCATTAATGCGTAGTTCGTCTTCGTCAACTTTACTTCAAGTATATCTTCTGAAATATGTTCCTATTAATAGCGCAAAAAGCACTCGGCATGTCTATTTCATGAACATAAACATATTGGTTGACCTTAAATGGGTAAGAACCAAAGCATAGCATTAAACATTAAAGTGTGTAAGATGTAATTTATTCACGTACGGTATTAATGTGGGTAAATATTATTATAGACATATATTCTAAGAAAATATCAATGTTTCTACAGTGTCACTTGGGTTTGTCACTTGGGTTTGTCACTTGGGTTTGTCACTTGGGTTTGTCACTTGGGTTTGTCACTTGGGTTTGTTAGTCAGAAGTAGTAGGATGAGCTTTTCTGATCACATCGTACTATTCGAGGATAACAGTTCCTTTCCATGTTTTAGTTACTAAACGGAATTAAGAATTACGTAATAAAACATAGGCCTACATCAAGCGTATTCTTCACTCTCCGGTCGGTGCATAGTATTACGTTCATTTGACCTTTATTCAACTTATAATGGTCCAATTGGTATGCAATTTAGCAAACATTTCTTCGTAATGTGTTTCAATTTAGTCGGTTTCTTTTTGAACAATTCCCTTTATACTTAATATGCTATTTTCCAAGTTTTCTAATTGGTTAAATCTAGTAAGCAGTTTATTAGTAAGGTCTGTGGATCGTTCCATTGGTCACTAACCCATGTCCATGGCTAAACCAGTCTGTCGATAAGAATTTCGCTGTTACACCATTAAAGGTTTTGTAACTTTGTTGAAGTTGTTATTATTATGGGTTACATCCAATAGTTCCAGTATGGAATAGTCTCGATAATGTTAGAGGTAACTCATTATAGTAACCTCTAACATTATCGATTCGGCATATTCTAGTCGGAACACTTAGAACAAAACACAATTAAGACCAAGATAATATTATAGCGTTTATTCTCTTATATTAACCTGATATAGCAAAAATAATTCCTAAAAAAAATCCTACAAGATAAACTATTTAAGAGACGAGTAAACAACTGAAGAGTGGTCTATTTAATAATAATGTAACGAGATTAAACGACCAATTTTTTAGATATAGACGCAAAAACGTCACTTAAACCATAAACTGCTTACGTCACAGCAGGTGGCACTTTTATTGTAAACATTATGGCCTCAATGATTTAATCTTATTATTTAGTATAGGCTTTTTGCAATGAAACATTTTTAAAACGTAATAATTTACAATCAGAATGTCCTAATAAAATTAATTACAATCATATTAAATTTAAATTTAACTATCAATGTTACTTTCAATCAAAAATATCAAGATACAACACCGTGAGATAAAAATCAACAATGCTTTTTTGCATAGGTTAGTGACGATCGGTTTACCGCATTTTTCGTTACTTCTAGCAACAAATGGCGCCACCTATTGTTTGACGTATTAGCTTAGTACTCTATATCCCACATAACTCAGTAAAAACGCATAATTACCAAACATAATAACAACTTAACCAAGTCACCCAGTCAAATGCCAAATATACAATGCAAACGTTCATAAGCGGTCCTGGCTGGCCATAAACGACAGTTAAAAAAAAAAAAAGAAAGTGAGGGAGACGACCTCTCACGCCGGGGAGAAATTACTACTTCTCTGAGAGTATCAATGCCTTATTATATATCTAGATCTAATGTAGATACCCTATAACTCTTCAATGACAAGAGATTTATCGATATGATTAATTAAAATTAGTTTTATTTACATGCATATTTGCAAGCTGTCAAATAGCCGAGCCACTCGTGCACGCATGAGTTTGCGCAAGTTTGAGCACGATTGTAGATGTAACAAATTCGTAACACACAATGTCATGGGGCTAAGCGTGAATATCACCTTTAGCATGTCAGGGTAAAATGAAAGACATGTAGGCCTGTGTATCTCAATAACGAGCTCCGTACGTCTGTCAGTCTATCTGTCGGTCTGTCATCGTCGGTTTCCATTAAAATTCATTGTATTCCTAAACACATCGTTACATTTTCATTTTAATAGATTTAAAATGAATAAACTATCATATGTGTTCTATATTGTCAACGATCTAAATTTACCATCGACTGAAAATTTAATGAACACACAATCGATGATATAATTTACATCAGAATAGCCCTACTGTTCATGAAAATGAAAAATATATTCAATTAAGTAGTAACTTTAAAAATTGTTAACCGACAAATATAGATCGAAGAAGCCTAAATAATTTACGTTTTGGCAAAATTTTAAATTGCTTTTTAAAATGCAAGAAAGCAAGGATTGTTATTAAAATAGGAATTGACCGTTAATACAGTATATTAATATTAAACCATACCCTATACATTATAATACTGGAAATAATTAGGTCTATAACTACTGTAATAAGCTGTATCGTGTGCATTGTCATGTTGCTGCGTCTCTGTTGCTACGTTGTCCAAATATGAAATCCTCAAAAACCGCGACGTTGGAATCTGTTGACAAATAAAATGAATTGTTTTATTTTTAATATAAAGATGCATTTTCAACCATTCCTTGTGTAACTTTGCAAAATTGTAATCATCAATCGATAAGCATTGTTTTAAAATTGAACTTTTTAGCTGTATCGATATTGAATCAAAAAAATTGTAATAAGATACGGCCTTTACCAATGAAGCGACCGAAAGATTCTAATAAGACAGCTTTTACCTAATGAAGCGACCAAAATATTATTGACAAACTGCCTGCTAAAATTGAAACCAATGGGATATCAGACCTTGAAAAATAGTATAAACGTAATAGAAGCAAAGGAGACATGTAGACCAAAGACCAATCCAACCAAATGAATGATCGAGACAAACTGCCTGCTAAAGTTGAACAACAATGAGATATCAGACCTTGAAAAAATAGTATAGAAGTAATAGAAGCAAAAGAGACATGTAGACCAACCGACCGACTAAACAAATGAAGGGTCTAGACAAACTGCCTGTTAAAGTTTAACAACAATGGGATATCAGACCTTGAAAAAATAGTATAGAAGTAATAGAAGCAAAAGAGACATGTAGACCAAAGAACGACCCAACCAAATGAATGATCGAGACACATTACTAAGAAACTGCCTGCTAAAGTTGAAACCAATGGGATATCAGACCTTGAAAAAATAGCATAGAAGTAATAGAAGCAAAAGTGATATGTAGACCAACCGACCGACCAACTAACCAACAATGGAATTATCGAAACACATTACTAAGAAACTGCCTGCTAATTTTGAAACCAACCGAGCTATATCATTAAAACTTAAAAATAGTATAAAAACTGAAACCGATGGCAAAAGATACCGACAGATGGCGGAACAACTGACCAAATAACCAACGGAATGACCGAAGCCGATTACCACAAAACTGCCTGCTAAATTTAAAATCAGTTGGACTACATTAGAATGCAAGTAACAGCATATTAAACATAAACCGGTCACAAAACAAAGAGCTGAGAGAACAATCAACTAAGCAACAAATCTGGTCATTAACACGCCTTGCAATCTAGGGCCAGACCTAAGTTTCTTTTTTTATTTATGTTTTACTTATTATTTAGTAAGAAAACATTCTTTAAATGAATTTACTAACCAACTAAAGAAAAAAAAACAATGTTGAAGACAAAATACTTAAATATATTGTGCAATATGTATCTAAGTAGTAGTTGTTTTCTGTATACAGTAAATTTTATGTAGAGCTAATGTAAAAGTAATGTAAAGATGAAAAGGGAAGAAAAATGAGAATGAATGAATGAATGAGGAATAAAAGTGGGTTTAACTCGAAAGACAAAAAAAAAACACTAAGCAACAAATCTATGGGATGACCAAAATATTACTAAAAAAATGTGTTAAATTTTTAATCTGATTTCGACTACAGAACTTGAAAAACAACATTATTAAACATAAAAACGAACTCAATAGGAATCAACAGATTGATTGACTAAATACCAAAGGGATGACCGAAACAGTACTAATAAATTGACAGCTAACCAGTTGAACTATATCATTACAATTTGTAAAAATAGCATATTAATCGCCGCAAAATAGACACACAGATTGATTGACTGACCAACCAATTAGACGTTACCATTACTAACATTGGCCCGCTAAATTTCAAACGAATTGCACTATGAGGACCAACTAAGACAAACCAACCGACAGAGTATAGATCAATTCTATGGATTGCACTGTCAACAGCCCTTGTTTGTATTCAGAATAAATACAATTAAACTAAAATAAATAAAAAGAAAAATGATACAGGAGGAGATCCAAGATCTTGAAAAAAAGAATGGGAACGGGGTGGTGGGGGTGCGAACTATTCTACTACTAAATTAGCATTGTATTTTTACCTCATCGGCGTTATGCTCCCTCTGTCGTCTTCTATTTTCTAAAACAAACAAAGGTTCTTTTACTTTCCGTTTGGTTGGCGATTTTACAGTTTTTAATAATGTCCTACACCGTTGGCAACATTGATTATGACCGGCATTTTTACAACTTTTAAAACAATGGGAATCAGTACATCTCGCTGCACCAACTGCTACTGAAAAAAAAAAAATATTTAAGACATTAAGCATTGGCACGGATTAACTGCAAAAAAATACAATAACTTTTTTCTTGGTTGTACTTGCGCTGTTTTGTCTGGCCACGACCAGGGGCGGATCCTGTATAAAGTCTTTATGCGTGTGTCGGTGATGATTTCGCAAATATTGGCAGGTCAACTGTAGGGAGAGGCGGGGTAAGCATATTAGGACAGACAGGAGTTGTGCGTGGTCCAGTAAACTGGGACGTCCCCCTATTCTTGAAAATGTACTGCGTTTTATAGTGCACATGGCAGTGACACATTCACACCGACCAATAGGGTCCTACACAAAATAGGTCTAAACAGGGCCGAGAAAAATGTTGGTCTGTATTCACAGAACTATAAAAAATTGTTCTAAATATTTATACGTTTTAGGTAGATTTAATAATAGATCTTCTGTTAACAAACATATGGATTTTAAGTATGCAATATATCATTCAGATTTAGCTAAATTCCTAAGCTGTTGATATTTCTTTGATGATTAATTAGCCTTAAAATGACAACAAATATTTAAAAGAGCTCTGCAACAATCTTAAGTCAAATCTTCAAACCATAACGGTCAACGTTCCACAATCTATTATGCAATCGAAGTAGGTCCAAACGAAACAAATAGCCTAGATCACTAGATCAATAACATCCCTACCCAGTGGTATACACCATCCTACCCAGATGACCAAACCGATACGATTAACTTTATTGCAATTTACAAATCATAAATTGAATATGGACTTTAGTTTTATTGTTTATGTTACTCTTAAAGATGTAGGCACAATTATTGTTATTTTATAAATGTTGAAAAATATAATAAAATCCATTTCAACATTTATTTGGCCAATGGTAGTCTAATAAATATGTTGGTTACCTGGTGAATAAAAGATAAAACCTTAACTAAGAACCAACCTGTACATTGAAACATTTTATCATGTTAACCTTGTTTCCATTTGAATTTCTTTTTCGTTTCACATTTTTCAGATTATACAGTGCAAAAAGATATTACTGTTATTTTTTTTAAGTGAACACAGTTCAATATTTATTTTATGTCTATTTTCTTTTTTTCATGTTATTAATTTTTACAGTTTTTTAAAGATTTAAATGTTTTAATTCAGTTGTCAAGAGAATTATAAATTTAAATTTCAATGAAATTACATTGACAATACAGTTATTTCGTATCTTCTATCACAATTACATCTGCTCATACTTAAGTAAAAGTAAACATTAAGAACTTTAGAACGGAAATTGTTTATGTAAAATGTTACACTGGAGAATAGCAATAAAGCATATAATAAGCAAGTATTGAAATACACGCCATCGTGTTGTGATTGAACATTTCCACATTCATTATGTCATCATCAGGAGAATATAAATTATGATAAAACGCTGCCAGCCTTGACTTGATTACATTAAACGGTGCAAAAGTACATTCAATTAAAAAAAAAGTACAGATTAACTAATTGTTATGTTTAAGGTCATAAATTTCTTTAAAATAATAATTAATTCTATGCATCTTAATGGTGCCTAATATGAATACATCATTATCATCATCATCATCATCACATAAAACAAAAAAAAATGTGAAAAATATTGTGTATTTTATTTAACACATCAAGGTCAGCCCATTGATTTTTTAATAATTTAATTTAATAATGTCTTTCCCTTTCCACAGGTTAAAATACCATAAATTAATTAATGTTACGATGACCGCCGTACCTGCCGTAAACGGTCCCGCCGCCCCTTATAGAGGCGTACGTACGCTTAGAGCTGCGGATCCAGGATTCAGGATTCGCGGGAAGCCCATTGGCTTCCTGTGAAGCCAATGGGTGTGGTTTAGACTTTATTTTGACAAGAAAAAAATAAGATTATTTGCCCATTTTTGCGTCTTTTGTACCCTTTTATAGGTACGCCAGGTCTGTATGTATGTATGTCTTATATTTCCGGGTAAATTTTAGACCCAAGGAGGCGAAAATATGTACGTTTTGGTGATAATAGTGGGTGTGGGGATGAGAGGGGCACCGTCTACGCCCCACACAAATCTATCACCTGGCTTAAAATCGTTTTAACGAAATTAAACAAAATTAAAGCACGCGTCGTAGTCCTAGTATAGGATAAAATGGTGATCGGCCTCTAAAACCACGAAGAGCCACAAACTGTTATTCGCGCGTACTGAAAGGCGCGTAAAAAGACACAATACGCACGCGTTCAGAGATTAACAATTAGGCGCGTCCACTGTTGTCTCTTTGTGATGTCAGTGACGATCTGATACGATTAATTTGTTTATATGATATTGAGATTTAAATTGTTATATTAAACTTAAGTGGAAATTTAAAAAAAATATTGTAATTCTGGAGGCTGGTGATCGTGTTAAATTCGGAAGAGGTTGGTTTATGTATATTTAGAAAAATAACTGGACAGATAATGTTGGTGTAGCCTAACAGTGAAATCATAAAAATACACTGTATAAAAAACAACCTATATTCTAACCACCACATGATGATTCAAATGAAAAAAACATTAATCTTTTTGAATGGCATTGAAACATTAGCGCAGATATACACTGCCGTACGCATGATACATACTTTAACAAGAACTGTATTGCCTCTTGAAATACAAACATTCGTAAAATAACCATAAAGAGAACATTCTAATAAATAACAACCAAATGTTAAAGTTTATTTTAAACGAGTAGGTTGGCTCTTCAAATGGTTATAATATATAATATTTAACCCAATTTAAACCTAATATTACAGGGTACTTAAACAAGCAGGCTAACAATTGCATCTTGAAATACAAAACTTTCTAAAAATAGCGTAAACAGAAATTATTTTAATAAATAATATTTGACCCAAATTATACACATCTGAGAGATTATTGCATTAAACTACTGTAGAAAATGTGGTCAATTAGTGAAAGTTGTAATAAGTGAATTAAAAACACATACTAGGTTAATACATGGTTGAAATATCGACCAACCGACAATAACGTGTAAACAGAGAACTTGATATCCATGAAACCGACACAAAATATAGGCCTACGCCTAGAAAGTGACTATCGGTACAGTTAACCGTACTGACACATCTACCGTGTTGATAGCCTGACCCACTCGCCTAAATAAATATATACATTCTTTATTTTGTTTTAAACTTGCTCAATTTGAAGACGTTATACCCTATGAACTTGAAAATATAAATTATCATCACACAATCTGTAGTTTTCACCACATGAGGCTAACAAAACTAGTTGGTGGAACACTAGACTTTCCGTAAGGCCCTGTCACACTGTAGCGAATAGAGCCAACGTATGCCGACGTTTCTGGAAATTTTGGTGTACGTTCGCGTAA
>JAOTQE010007048.1:0-11186 GCA_025631205.1 Nesometra sesokonis
TAGGCCGACTAAGTTGTAGGCTAGGCCTATCGACGTAAGTTATACACTGGGACTGTGCCCGTGGAACCTCTGGTACTCGACGGGGATCGTAAAGTTGGGGTGGGATTATACCCGAGGAACTACGGTAGATATTAGGCTCTCGACTAATTTCTGTCTTAATTTCTAGTTGGATTTTTTCTAAGGCTGTATTTAAAAATCGTTGATAGATAAAATATTTTAGAGCTCCAACGGAGAGTTCAAGAAGTACATTTCTGATTAAGTTAGCATGTAATAAATCTATCTTCATAATTCAGTTAAAAATTCAAACCACACAACTCAAATGTTTTAATATTATTTTCATACCTTAAGCCTAGCTCACTCCTTTGCGGTTTTAGCTGCGTATAGTTGCATTAGCCGAACGCAGCATTAATGCAGAACTACGCGGCAAAACGTTCTTAGCAGTCCCACTATTGCGTTGTAACTCGTATAGATTTCGAAAAACGATTGCCTATGGTTGCCTTAGGTTACCATTCAACTCGCTTCAACTCGCTTTTGCTTGTAACAGTACAATGACAGTACTAGCTCGTTTTACTGCTCATTCACTCACTTCAAACCGATTGCTATTTTTATTTTCGCATTCCTGCCCATTCCACTACGTATCAGTTCGTTTTACTGCGTAAAGCTTGTAGAGGGTTACATTGGCATAAGTTCTTGTCATTTTGCCCTACCAGTCATCTCTTGGCGAATATACAAACATCAATTTGGTGAACCATGGCTTTGCATAAACTTAAGATTTTGCGAGCTAAAATGCAAAGCCTCTGCGCTAGTCTGCCTATCAACCTCGTATTAGTTTGTTTTATTGTGTAGTGCTGGGTTAGGCTGCGTTGGGGTAATGCACAGCTGAACGCAACCTCTAACGCAAAGGCGTGAGCTAGGCTACAAGGAACTTGAATGTTTGACTTCAAATTAAAGTCTTATAATGTACCTGTGATCAACAAGTGAGAAAAACGCCCCAGAGATTTAAAATTAAATAAAGTATTACACATCATAGGAGTTTTTGAAACTATATGGTTATTGAGAGACCCTAGATGCATGCATGTCAACATTTAAGATAGAAAAAAACAGGTCACTTCGGCACCAACAAGGGTGATGTGGGCCTAGGTTGGTGTAGAAGGGTGCAATGTCAGCTTGGGACCCATTTATATGGCCGTCCATGAGACGAATTCCACAATTTTTTTTTTTTTTGCGGTATACATGCAAAAGTTTGCAATTAAGTTTCTGAAAAGATTCTCCCAGTAATGCATACTTAGACAGCAATATAACGAGACATCGCACTCACATCCGCATTTAGAACAGTCAACGGCAAATTGATAACATGAATTTCTAATGTGGGAAAATATGTGAGACTCTGGTCAAGAGCCATGTAAAAAAAAACTTAGTGAGGCTAAAACAATAGTGTTGGCATGTAGGCCTATTATTTAACACCACAGTTTTATTACTTAAGATTTTAGGATAATACGAAATTAATTCAAAAGCATTTTAACTACAAAAAATGTATGAATCAAGTAGACTAAAGATTTTTTTTTATATTAGGTTAACCTTGTTTGGTTTTTTAAAAGCAAAAAAACAGTTTTAACTGAATTTAGAATTATAACCAATTAATCATGTTTGAATAACATATTTCATGTCAATATAAGTTAACAAACTGAAAAATGAAGAGTTTTAGACTAAAAATAAGCTGTTTTTTCAAGATTTACGTTTAGAAAGTAAATTTCTTAAAATTTATCACGAAATGAAACTACTTTCTAATATGGCTGCCATACACTGCACTGTAAAACAACTCCTTGTATGCGTTCAGCCATGCATAACGTTAGCTTGTGCAGTGTTTCGCATGTGTAATACATTTGCATGTGTAATGGGCCACACATCCTAGGCATGGCTTACAAACACGTTTGTGATTGGTCGGTTGCAGAGTCGTTGCCTGGATTGTGCTACTTGATGTGAGATATGCTTTATACTCACAGCTTGTGTTGCAACAGAATATTAGGGATCACCTCGAAAAATCACTCGCAAGTGGAAAATACACATGCACTCCGATTACAACAAAGAAAATAATGGAGGGAACAGTTGAGATTAACACAATAGTGTTTTCAACACTGATTGCATTGATTGCATTTACTAAGCTTTTTACAGTGTTTTCTATTGTGTGATGTGGTATTTAGAATATAGAATTAGACAAACAAGAACAAAGATTTGAGTTCTAAATGGAACACTAGATGTTGGAACATGAGGAGATTATTAATGAGTGTGTAACATGAATATATGCAGACTATTATTTCTGTCTCGTTGGTTTTCGTATGCAAAGAGAAATTGAAAACCAACATTATGCATACTCATAGATTTCCAGTGAGATAAAAGCTTCTCAGTGCTATGCAGTAATTCGTTTCTTCATATAAATTTTTTATCACACTGTATTTTCATATTTTAATTTTACCATTTTCAACTTTTAAAAACAATTACAATGCTATTAAATGTAATATTTCCTATTCTTCTAAGTATATTAAAATTGTAACTTGGAAAACGGATGGAAAACACTAAAATATGAATGCTATTAATAAAAAATAAAATGTGAATGTATGTATGTGGTGTTAAAAAAAAATAATTACATAAAACCATGCAAAGAAAAACTGGAAACGTGAGATTAAAAGGCTCATAATGTACATACTGTATTTTCTTTTAATTTTCATTATATTTAAATCATGTTCTCAAATTTGAGATAATAGTGGAAGGCCCAGTTTTATCTCTATATAATTTCTCAAACCTTGTGTAAGGTTATAAGTTCAAGAAAAGTAATAAAACAGTAGGCTTTTGTTGTAGTGTTAGCGTTTGGTTAAATTTTATTTTTGAGATATCTTTCCAGCAAATAATGCATTTTAAATTTTTTTTAGATGTTTTATTACTGATAATTTGTTTTTCATTATGTTTTTTATGATAAAAATAATTAATACAAGTTGCATGGCCGAGCAGTTAAGGCAGGGGAACCGTGAGCCAAAGCAGTAACAACAGCATGGATTTGAGGCCTGCTCGCACCATGGTTCTGGTGGTGGAACAAGTCTTCTCGGATAAGGACTATAAACCGTAGGCCCAGTGTACACAGACGGCTCATGTGCACTATAAAGAACCCAGTACATCTTTCGAGACGAGTAGGGGGTACTAGTTCATACATTACCCCTGCTGTGGACAGACGAAGGGGCACAAGTGCAAGCCAGTACTTGCTGCATGACATGACGTGACACTTAGGGGAGTAGAAAGTCATATGAATGTGTAACATCTAGTTCACAGTGCCTTGAGGCTATTAAGTATAAGGTGCTATATAAATCAAAAACTATGGGGATTACCCCGGTGTACTGGTTCATACATCCCCTGCTCTGACAGAATAATGAAGATTTCATTTTTCGGGCAGCAGGACACGTTGGGAACCTCAAGAGCTTAGAAAGTCATATGAATGTGTAACAGCGCCTTGATAATTCATTGTGTAAGGCGCTATATAAAAATTGAATTATTATTATTATCATTATTATTATTGTTATTGTTATCATTGTTATTAATATTAACATGAGGTATTTCTGTTTCTCCTAGATCCCAAACCAACAGGCCTAGCTCAAGTGATGGTACGGCATGATCGTACAGAGTTCCTACTCTGTTCATTACAACACGGTCACTTGAATCAACAACCTCTCAACCTATGTTTCTCAGAGGGTGAAGAAGTCACATTTTTCATGGAAGGAAAAGGTAAGTAATTTACTTAAATCCAATCGCCTTAAGTACTGTACACATAATCACACGGCAACAAAATTTGCCTTCTTAATGTGCACCTTAAATTGCTGGTAAACTGAATACAGTTGTATGGGTTTTGTTTTTCTTTCTTGGTAGTTTTAGTTTATGGTATTTCGTTTTATTTAACTGCCACTGCTTTATACTGTAGAGCACATTGAGGCTTGATGCATAATGCGCTATATAAGCCCAAATTATTATTATTATTCCTAAGGACACGTATTCAAGCGGGATGTTTATATAAATGGAGTTGAAATTGAGGGGACACTTATGGAAGTAAACTGTAGGATGAACCGACCAGCAGATGGTACAATAATGCGAATTGTTGATGAAAATTAAGTTTGTGGTGTACTGTGCAATGTATGATTGATTTTCATGAAATATAAGTGGTTGCATATTCAAATTGGTGGGGTCTTTATTTAGATGGGGAACTTAAAAAATTCCCACTTTAGGAGGCTGTCTATATGAAAGAAATTACCTCATCAGAATTCCATTCATGTGACACCTAGTTAAATTGATTCAGTCCTACCAGACAGGCAATTAACTTTTCCCAAGCTATCTGTGAACGATTTAACTTGTCACAGGCTGTCTATAAACCCCTTCTACAAAGGTTATTGACTAATGCAGGCTTTTGTGTGAAAGTGTACTTTCCCTTCAATGCCGGCACAGTGCCAGCATTCTTTAGACTGCTTCAGACCATAGACATATTACTGTTATATTACTGTCACTGCCTTAGGCCGGATGTGTATGAAAGGTTCCACAGTGTAATGCCTGCTTATGCAGTGAAGCATAACTAAACTAAGGTCAAAGTTGAGAAACTCTATTATTAAGATTGCCAATTTTATGCCTTTTGCTCGGACCCTTTCACACAGGAAACAGTCATATTACCGGAATTTGACCTGTGTAAAAGTGTTTAGACCAGCAATAATGCTGGCATGGTTATGGTAACGTTGTGGTATTTTCTGTCTGAAAGGGACTTACGTGACTTAGTTAGAGTTAAATTTGACTCTGGCAGAAAATGTGATATGTTTTGTTCTGTTAATAGGCATGGTGCATTTGAGTGGGTATTTAAGACCATCATTCAACATGGATGATGGTGATGTGGACTACCCATCATTATCAGAGTCGGAATCAGAAGAAAGCCTAGGAAATACATCAGATGGTAAGTCAACAATTATTTATATTTATCCTTGTGAGATAGTTACTAGATAAATGCAGGCCTCAAATTTTACCAATGCCTTACCCTCCTAGTTGGCCTAGCTGCCTATAAAAATACATTCGATGGTAGGTCAACAAATAATTGCAGGTATCCCTGTGATATAGAATACTAGATAAGTGATGAAGGGTAGACCCAGTGTCTGACGCAAGATGAACAAGAATGTTTAGGACCCCAAACTTATCCAAATATAGTTTAGAAGAGTTCCTTAGTTTCAAAAAAACTCCAAATATACAAAATAATAGGGAAATAAATTATGGAGAAGCCGATTAAAGTATTAAAAAGATGAACAATAAGAAAGTTTCAAGACCAACACCTAAGGAAATACTATGATTTAGAAAAGCTTCTTAAGTTACCAAAAAATCCTATAGTAATAATGTTATGAGAAGACGAACAAGAAAATTTAAAACCCCCAAAAATATTATAATTTATTCCTGTGAGATTTAATGCTAGACAATTAAATGATGAACAAATGACAGTCCCTAAGCTTACACAAATATTATAATTTAGAAGAGCTTAAACAATCCCAAAACCTTACCAAGAAATGATCATGCAATATTCATTAATATTACCTGCCAATTGTAGGTTAAAGAATGACCCCTTAATTACTAGAAAACGAAAAAGAACCCATAATTACTCATAAATTATTATTATTATTATAGATTAATTATTATTTATAGATAAATAACGTACAACTATTAGTCAAAATATATGTATTATCATATTTTGTTTTAATTGCTGTGAATATTCAAGTACCCTTTTTAGGGTTTTTGTATGTTTACTTTTTTAATTTCAGATTTTGGAAGGGGGATATTTTTCCTTTCCAAAAGTTAATGTATGATTTTATAGAATTTATCTCAGATCTGGTCTCAAATATGTACAACTTCATCGATTTTCATCTGAAAACAAAATGACTAAAAAGGTAGGACAATTAAATGCCAGTTTATTGCACAAAGATTTTTAATTTGACTTGCGGCAAGAATTTGCAACTTTCACGTTGATTGTCCCACAAACGCAGTTAATAATTCCAAGACACAGTCAAGAAAAAGATTGGTGAGTTTCTTATCCCAGTTTCTATCATTAATTCTAACAATTTCTCTAAATTAACTCCACTACTAATTTACTCATTTTTCATTTTCTAATCAAGTTTTTAACGAGTCTGGCTAGACACCCGACCCGTTTTACCATTGATACTTACATGAAGTTGTGCATATATCTGACCAGATCAGTATCCAAGGGAACAGCCACCCTTGCGCTACATATCATCCTCATTTGCTTTTCAGATGTAAACACGCCACCAATGTTTTATGCGAGGATGCGAGGAAGAAATTTATATCACAAACCAAAACGGAAACGGCCGGGGTGGCGTGTCACAGAAAGTGGTAAAGATATCGGTCGACAGGAAAATGCAACAAAAGTTAGGGATCCACGATCACAAAACAGAAGTATAATGCACGGAAATGTAGAAAGACAGTGGAGGAAACGTAGGCGGCATAAGAAACGAAGAATGGAAGACGGTAAAAAAGGAACAGGACAAGGTTCAGAAAGCGTACCAGAAACGCCGGAAGAGAGAAATTTATCACAAAGAATGACCAAAGACAGATCAAGTGACATGCAAACAGAATCTAGTAGTACCAGTAGAGTTGGTGGACAGGGGGGTAAAATTCATGCTGACACTAGTAGAGTTGGGGGTAAAAGTCATACGGACACCCCAAGGACAGTATCTAGTGATTATATAAGGACTAATAACATGGCTGGCAATGTTCACCAAGTGGACCCGTCCAGGATTGCGGCCATTAATATTGGTAGCTATCCAACCGCCTTACAAACGCACATACGACACATATACCCACCTGCATCCAACATTCGTGCCAACTTGCCTGTCCACGGTGCTTCACCTTTATTATTACAATCGCAAAAAACGACAACACACCCAATACACTCCACCCCCGAAAGTAGTTTAAGAAATAGTAGTACTAGCAGGTTACCTAGTAACCACGCTTTACCCCCCAGTATACACCCCCAACCTCATCAAATGAGTACAAGTACCGGTGAATCAAGTAGTCCAATTATTGTGTCGTCAAAATCGTTACAAGTTATGACCGTGGATGTGCCAGAAAGCATGGAAACGGTAACACCACAGATTATCTCCACACAATCATTAGCTCCTGGATCAGGGCTACCGCCACCTGATAATTCCAGTCCAACAGGACATCAAGGACAGGAGGATAGCACTTCACAAGAGAGGAATTGGAGGGACTTCCAAGCAAGGCTGGCGGATGAGGCTAGGAAATCATTATCAGCCAGAGCAGAGAATGAAGCTAATGTTGAGGTGGTTGAGATGCCTCCAGGTAAATATAATATTAATTATATTATTTTAATAAATTACAATAAATCAAAACATGGCGCTGTAGCTTAGTGGTTAACATGCTTACTTCCATTCCTATGGAAGTAAGCACACTGGTCTTTCACAAAACCTAACAATGCCACTCCCTTAGTCTCATGATGAGAATTGGTTTAAGCCTTATCGTTTTAGTGGCGAGAAAACTTGCTGGTTTTATGCAAATTAAACAAAAACATTGTATTTATAAAAAGATAATAGATTCACTCATTTGGTAACATTTAACAGAGTTGGCTGAACTGGGGATGGTCACTTTGTTGTGTGCTGAAGCTGAACCCTGCAGATTTTATGTCCTCTGATGGATTACATGTTACCTCTACCACTCCTACTATATTTCAATAGCAAAGTCCATTTACTAATTAATATCTCGCCATTTTTAGGCGAGGGGTTAAACCCTTGTAGCCATGAATAACAGGTCATGTGCATTTTAAAGAACTCAGTACGCAGGGACGGATCCAGAATCCACCGTAAGTGGGGTGGGGGCGCACTTTCCCAGGTCCGGGTGGGTGTGGTTGCTAGTTTTATTTTGACGAGCAAAAAAAGGGGTCATTTCCCCATTTTAGTGCCCTGGTACCCTGTTTTCAATTGTATTCTGGGTTTTTATGGTGGATTTTGGACCCGGCGCACCTAATATAAGGGAGGCACTATGTTTTGACGATAAATTCTCCCCTGGTACGTCTTTGGAGAACAGTAGTTAGGAGATTGTCTCCTGCTGTACTAACTAATCACCACCAGAGGGACCCAGTTGAGAGCAAGTTTTTGGACGATTGTCTTAATATATCCTGTTAAGCTTAATTTTGCATTCAATATGTCTTTTATTGAAAAAGGATGTAGATATAAATTTCCATACCTTTCAAAAACTAAGTACAGTGTGTTATTTAGCATGGAGCTATAAGAAAGACATTGTTATTGTAATTTGCCTTAAAAAAGCTAACTTTAAAAGGCTGTTCAACATAAAAAGTACGCTGCGGCTAAATTTTCGGTAGTGGAGGCTGTTTCTGCAATGGTTAACATCCCTGGATAGTCCGATGTTAACCTCAACTTTATCATTACAGAGATATCCACTACCGGACCTCTAGCCACTACGTTTAAAAGTAATATGCTTGAGTGCAAACAATGCAACCTTTGACCTTTATGATTACCTTTGACCTTTATGATTACCTTTGACCTTTATGATTACCTTTGACCTTTATGATTACCTTTGACCTTCATGATTACCTTTGACCTTTATGATAACATCATTACAGATGCTGAAGGTGACCAAACAGTAAAACAAGAAACAATACCAATAGATATTAACCAACCAGGGCCAAGTAGAGACGTAGATGTATCCATGCCTATAATGCCCGATGCCGTTGGCGTTGGGGGCGTGGTTAAATACAATAACGAGGGCAATCCATGTTATTTCGATCTAACATCTGGGGTAAGTTTTTTGAAGTCGTTGATTTGTAACAACATGAAACATACATGAATGTATATATCAAAAAGAATTCAAACTGACATCCAAATATTTAAACTCTACACCTTCATTATAAAAACAAGTTTTTAATCACACTAAATAATTTTTTTTTTCAAAAAATTTAAAAGTTCAAAATTCTTTCCCATAAAACATCCCGGAAAATTAATTTCAGAATTATCAACAAATTACTTAGTCCTGAACATTACAACATTTCCAACAATCTGAAAAAAACAATTTATTGGTATAAACCCAGATTATAGAAAAATCTGTGGTACAGTATAAATGTCAATTTACAACAACAAAAGGCATAGTCTACCCTTGTCAGCATGGAATTAGAAGTTAAAGTAATGGAACGAACTGTATTGTTGATAATGTTTGAATAGAAATGCATTCATCATTGAAAGTAAGTAAATCCATTGTCTAAAGGCTCATAGGGCTGGAGCTTATTTCCAGTTTCTGTAGCGTGAAGCGGATGATAGTAGGATACTCCCCTGGATGGGACGCTAGTCCATCGTAGGTTACTTCCCAGCAATTTGCTGGCACCCATCGTACAGCTGGGTAGACTGACGCAATGTAAGTAAAGTACGTTACTCGGGTGCACAAGCAACTGGCGTGAGTGAGTCTCGAACCACTAACCTCTCCATTAGGATTCTAAACTGCAACTGCTGCACCAACGGCTCCCACATCATCGGCCGTGTTTCCGCAGGAATTTCGGATTATCCGATAAAATATCATCCAATCAAATCAATTTAAAAAATACAACTGCGCAAAACTCAGTGTAGATCATAATGCACTGTGAGTCCTCTAACTTCCGGTAATTTTTTGGTGATTTCCCTTTTCCTCGAGTGGCACCTTAATTGCACCGTGGTGAAATCCTCACAAAAGCAAGATCACGGTTGACCCCTTGTCAAAGGTAAAAAATTATCGCATTTAGGTCATTTATCAGATAATTATCTTAATAATATCGGATAATTATCGGATACTTCTATTACGTCAGAATAGGTTAAACACTCGTTTCTGCAACACTTTTATCGAATAATTTTTATCGGATAATTTTTTCCTGCAGAAACACGGCCATTGAATCAGTCAAATAACAGCATAAAATTCCCCATCCATATTTTTTGTTTGTTTATTCAAGAAATGTGTTATTATCCAAAAGGTCCACTAATCAACTTCAATTAAGAAAGTATAATGCATACTCCAAGCAATGAGATACACACCATCGTGACAGGATTAAATATTTCAACATAAATTTATGTCATCAAGAATCATTCTGATGACAAAATTGACAGGATTAAATATTTCGACATAAATTTGGTCATCATCAGGAATCATTCCTGATGATGACATTATGTATTCAATATTTCGACATAAATTATGTCATCAGGTATCATTCCTTATGATGACATAATTTATGTATTCAATATTTCGACATAAATTATGCCATCATCGGGAATTCCTGATGACGACATAATATATGTTGAAATATTGAATCCTGTCATAATGGCATGTATTTCATTGCTTGGAGTATGCATTATACTTTCTAAATGTGTTATTATGTTTGCATGTTTTGTTGTAAGTGGTACATGGAATTTCTGATGGGTCCTTGATTGATTCATTGGTCACAACTTGGTCCTCAACCAAACGACATCTGCCCTTTGAAAAAAACAACTCTGTTAACATGGTAGATAGTGGAGGTGACAAGGTAGATAAAGGTAGCTAACAGGGTTAACCCTATAAAAAACAACCATACACCAGCCTTTCTACCTACCTATAACATCCCATTATAACCAAGACACATAAATCTCTTAACCTCCCAAGGGAGCCTACCGAGGATGTTTTCAACAATGCCCTACAATAGGAAAATACAGCTATTAATAGACCTTTAGACTGATTAGAAGCTTAAGGTATTAATAACAAACAATATACTACCTAGTTACTAGGTAGTTCTGTTGATTTAGGTAGATCTTCCTAGTAGTTTAACATGTAAGACCCACCTTGTATGAGGGTGTTATTTTTTTCAAAGGGTGGGACCTCATTGATAGAAGAACAGTGTAGATGCAGCATGTCAGAGCCACCACACTCTTAAAATCACAACATGTATCAAGTCTATTACTGTATTGTGACTTTAAAAGACTGAATGTTAGCTGTGTCCAGTGGAAGCACCGGTGGCGTTTTAGGCTTCCAATCACGAGGTCGGTGGTTCGAGACTTTATCCATGTTGCCTCTCTCCACCCAGGAGTATAAGTGGGTACCTGGGAGGTGCAAATGCCATATGCACTGATTACGGCTGCAAC
>JAOTQE010007059.1:0-11185 GCA_025631205.1 Nesometra sesokonis
ATGTTGGGGGGGTGGGGGGAGGGGTGGGGGGTGGGCGGAAGATCTAGCACGTCCCTCCCCTAATATCGGCAAAGTAAAGCTGCGCCCCCATATATTATATGCACACCCTCAGGAGTACTGTATTACTGAGAACATTAGAGAGTGTACAGAGCCCTAAAGACATAAACAGAGATTGGAGAATTTAAAGTAGGCTCAAAACAAAAGGCTTGAAAAATTGTGTTATGACAGATTTACTTGATATGGATAATTTTAAAGTAAAATTCTATAATTGGGAGTATTCATATACCTCGAAACAGTACCAGCAGGAAAAAGGTTGTTAGCTTTAATTAGGAGTTGCAAGTCTTCATTGCTCCATGCAGCCCCATCATTTCCCCCTCCTGTCGCCCCCTTGCTTGCAGACAGTTCCTGCTGTCGTTTCAGTTCCTTCTCCCTCTCCTGTTCAATCTGGTCAGTGACTTCTTTCAACTGTAAGATTAATTTAAATTATCGTTTTGTTGCTATAAAAGAACTTTGAACAAGGACTTGTAATCATTCTATATGTAGAAAAAATAAAAAGTATAAAAATAAAATAAAAGTATTTTTGTTGCTTTTAAATTTGTCTTTATTTTGCTTTCTGTTCGAAAGTTTGGATGTATCATTCAAGACTTTATGTTGACCAGTATAGTGACTAAACAAGAACTGAGACAGTTCGAACAGCTTTACAAAGAGCTTGAGAAGGCTAATGCCGATTTAAATTTCCTCAAAAATTGCAAACTTTTACAAAATTTATTACATAGAAAAAATATAAATTTATTTTAGCAAACAAAATAGCATTCCAAAACTTTAAAAACCACATGACATGCATTTTAAAATGGTTCATATTAGTTTTAAAATGCCCTTCATTTGCACACGATATGCAAGTATAGATACTAATAGGCTTTTTCTATTAGTAGAAATTCATGCGTGTGTAGTAGTGGTGTTGTATAACGTTATGAAACATCAGCAGCTTGAACTTTCGCATTTTTATATTTTCTCCCATTACTTGAAATAATAATCAAAAATAGTGTATATAATTATGATAAAAACTAATTTAAGGCACCCATAAAAAACGGTTTTGTTTATCACCCTACCAAAGCATAAAAACTGAAGAGGGCAGGAGGTTTTTTTTATAGTGACCCACCGATTTTGTAATGATCATGAGGTGTGCCCGATCGTCCATCATTAATTTAGTCCGTCGCAAATACAACGCCCATATGAAAAAAATTTCGCAAAAAAGCCTACAGCGAACATCAATCCCCCAGTTTTTGTGTAAGTCATCGTGAGCATGAAGAGAATTGTTCATGTTAATTTATTTTTAAAATCCAAAGCATTTCATGTGAATATGAGAAAAAAATTGATCAGCGAAAAGCTAAAAAATTGGTGCCACAAGACAACACCGAGACACGAACTGTGACGACGCTAGATCTACACGTCACTTGCGTGAACAAAGTTACCGATGCTAGTAACCAAAATGTAGCAAAAAGTAAGTCTACTTTGTATGGTTTAACTTAAAAGAAAATTTCAAAATAATACCACATCATATGGTTTTATATTTTCCTTTCCATTATAAAGACATGCACTTTTTACGTCGCGTATTGACTACTGTAACGGTCTTCTCCATGGTTTACCCAAACACCAACTTTCCAAGCTCCAACGTTTGCAGAACTCTGCTGCAAGACTGGTTATAAAGCTTCGGAGGCGAAATCATATTACACCTGTCCTACATGATCTCCATTGGCTGCAGGTTAAAGTATGCATCCAATTCAAAATTTTACTTACTTTCAAGGACTCCAAGGAAAATGCCCCCCTTACATAACCGAACTACTTTCCACATACACACCTCAGCGCACACTAAGATCAACTACACAACATTTACTGAAAACCCAAAAGTTTAAGACAAACTACAGTTCACGGGCCTTTTCTGTTGCTGCTCCACTGCTTTGGAATGGGCTACCTTTACCCATTCGGAATTTAACATCTTTAGCTGTATTCAAAATCCAGCCTAAAAAACATCTTTTTCAAGCAGCTTTTAATCAGTAACAACTGAATCTCAAACAGTGCTCTGAGACGCTTGTGTAGGGCGCTTTATAAGAACAAAATTATTATTATTATTATTATTAACGACTGTTAATTTTCACTTTATTTAAAAAATAAATTGATAACTGTTCAGATTTAAAGGGGTGGAGAAGATCTGTAGATATATGTATATATCACTGACACAAAGAGCTAAGGGAAGCTGGGGGAAACTATTTTTAAGTTCTTACATTAGGTCTATCAATAGTGTCAAACTTTAATAGTAGCACATCCAAAGATGCAGTCAAGGAATACTAACCCATGGTTCTTATTGCAGTAGAAGTTTTGCAATATTTGTTTAAATTACAGATAAAGTAAAAAATAGGTATGGATGAATGTTCAATATACAAATAACGCTAATACTAAAAATGTAATTTACTGAAACTTATACTTGAAATAGTTCAGTGAAAATATCACGGTCTTTAAAAATATTGAATTTTATAAAATATTACAGTAAACTAAAGAAAGAATATTTCATTTATTATTGTTTTATGTAACCTACCTGAGCTTCAAATACAGCTTTTGCAGCATCCTCAGTCTTCATACCAGAATTCAATTTTTGTAAACTATAAAAGAAAACAAAAAAAAGGAATGTTTTCATTCAGTCCTCAGAATAACACCATGTTGAGAATAGTAACGCCTTGATGTTCCCATATATGGTAATGATATATCCATGTATAGCATCGATGTGATGTCATTTTGGTCAAATATAGGCATATGTGGCAGAGCCAATTAAACCAAAGGAGGCACAAGTCGAAAAATTGAAAATTGAGTTATTTATAGATTATATAACATTATAGACATGCAAAATTGTTTCTTTGTGAAGTTATGAACAATCAAGTTTGAACATTTAAAATGTAAATTTGATAAAACTACATTGCAAAATTGCATTTTGTAAGTATTTAACCATTTTAAATTGCATTTTTAAACTTTTTTTAAAATCATATCTGAAAATTGTTAATGTAGTATGAAAGTTGAATGTTTAAACTATGTTTATAAAATAAAATAAAATTGAAACAAAAATTACAATGTATTTCTGCCTATTGTGGAAAACTAGCTTTATGACTTATGCCTCATTTGGCTTGGCTCTGCCACATGTCAGAGTTTTTTTTTGTCAAAGAAATTTTGACAGTCTGGACAAAGCTTTAGTGACCTTCTACAAGGTCCATAATTTACTGTTCTGCTATTTACCTTTCCAAGTCTAATCGTTGACACAAAGTTTCAACAGCTTCCATTCGCTTGACTAAATCACCATCATCATTCAGAAAGTAGTTGAAATTCTAAAATCATAAAAATATGAGTGTTTATGAATGATGAATGCTTTACCAGTAAAATTTAGTAATAGTAATATTATTCATGTTAGTAATGTTAACACTTAACACTATCATAATGCAAAGGAAGGAAAAAATGTTTTGTGATGTTGAATACTGAAGCTGAAATTAAAACACACCTAACGTCAAAAATTTTATTTTATTTTTACTTCACCTTTCTTTTATCCGATTGTCCCAAAAAGTTTGTGAAACAAGCTATAAAAACGTTTTGCCTTAATGTAAACTGGAAAACAGGCTTTATACATGTATTGCTCATTGGAATGAATACATAATTTGATAAAAATATTTTTTTGTTAAATTATTTATAAAAAAATACTTAAATGCAGTGTAATACCAACCTTACATGTATCTCTGAGTACTTTTCTCTCTTGTCTCATTGCTTTCTTTAAAGCTTCTCTCTCTTTCTTAGCTTCATCAGCCTAAAAAAAACAAGTCAATCAGTCTTTATATTCCATCACTTAATGCCGAATATATAATGCATACAACAAAGAATGGTGTATGTAAAATAAATACATTTTTTCTAAGCATACGGACAAGGATTGGCAACAACATAATATCACTGTCCCATTAAATATGTGGCCACCCTTCACAATCATATACAGTACACATGATCTCCTATCAACTAAGTCTCCTAACGTCTCATAACAAGACTTATGAAGTAGAGTGAGTTGTAAACTAAGCAATGACCACTGATATCAAAGGTAGAAAACTTAAAGGAAAATAGCCAGATGGCGCATGAGTTGTAAAATAAGCAATGACCATTGATATCAAAGGTAGAAAACTTAAAGGAAAATAGCCAGATGGCGCATGTTAGGACAACGAGGACAGACAGTACTTTAGAAGAAAAAGGTCAGCTGACACACCAAACTTTTTGAAAATAAACCTTAGCAGAGAATGACCAAGTACATTGTATGTGGATTAACGTACAATGAAAAACATACCTTAGCTTTGTCTTCAGCTTCTTGCTTCACCTTGGCTAACCTTTCTGCTTCCAATGCCGATTCTTTCTCCTAAATTGTTACAAAATAAGTGTTTAAAGTGTTTTCTGAGATTTTGAAATGTCAGAATATTTTTAATGCTTTAGCACAGGCTAGTAAGCCTTTGACGATTTCAACTGCAGATGGGCGTGACTAGTATCAAGGCAAATTCCAACCAACCAACTGCAAGTTCTGCATTTTTATATACTTTGACCTGGCTTCATTTAGGTAATACACATGCGCCATTTAAATCATGAAAGGGCTTACTCTGACTTAAACAAGCCAAAACTATGCTTGTGTAGCAAATCTCAGCTCTATATTGTTTTTAGAAATAAAAGTTTTTCCATTTCAAAAACATGAAACAAAAAAACTTGTTTTAATTTGCAGCTCTATAAAGGAGTCGTGGCAAATTTTAAAGGTCCATAAATTGTTTATAACAACCCACAGGTATAATGGAAGCATACATGACAGTGAATTTAATTACCTTATATCTCCATCATCATGTCTTTAAACTACAAAGATTCTTTGTTTTAAATCATATAATTTTACTTAACACTTATTTGATTATATCTTAAGTATTAACCATACGCATAGTACGAGAGTGAATCGACCTTCTAATTTATCATTACCATTTTGTTGTAAACCTTGGGTAAACTTAGAATTTTGTTTTCAAGTCCTAAGTTATGGAATGCATTATCTATTGAGTAATAAATACCACCTCAAGAAATATATAGAAATTTTGCTAGAAGAATACCAATGATACATTATTTATTTATTGAAATATGAGACCTTTAGTATTAACTTATTTCCTTTGTTTTACTAGACTTAACTTTGATTATCAAAATCTATATCTTATGTTCCCAAATTGCACATATGCATTTTGGCTATTTTTCCGCAGGAATTTCGGATTGTCCGATAATATTCAATCAAATTAATTTAAAAAATACAACTGCGCAAAATCAAAGTAGGCCATAATGCATTGTGAGTTCATTAACTTTTGGTGATCTCCCTCATTTCCTCGCGTGGCACCCTTGTGGGACTGTGGTGATCCTCGTAAAAAACAAGATCAGGGCTGACCATGTGTCAAAGGTAAAAAATTATTGCACTTAAGTCAATTATTGGATAATTATTTATCACGTCAGAGTAGGTCAAACACCCGTTTCTGTAGCACTTTTATGGGATAAATTTTATCGCAATAATTTATTGGATAACTTTTCTCTTCAGAAACACGGCCTTTGTTTATTTGTATACAATAAATTTAATTCAATTCAATTTATCAACTACCATCATAAATTGAAAGCAATCTCAAACTTTAGTGTAGGTGCCCCATGGTACAAACAGGAAATCCAGTCACCATCACTGCTTACCTTCTTCCTTGCCATTTCAGCGGCTTTGATGCTGTCCTGTTTTGCCTTCTTCTCAGCTGCCTTTCGTTCTTTTTCATCGTCTTTAAATTTCTTTATTCTGGGATCACAGGCATATGCATTATCTGTCAGTAAGCATCATGAAACAAAAACAAATTTAATCTACTAATAAACAAATTCTAAACCAATATTAATACTTTTTTAGTATACTTTGCTAAATGTAAAATAAAAATAAAATTTATCTTACCTACAAGTAGTCTAATTCGGGCAACTTCCTCCTTTTTTCTTCTTTGTCGTTCTACTTTATTTTGCTTCTCAATCCACCTTCTCTCTTCTCTGTTTTCTCCTTTTTCTTTCTCTTCTTCATCTAAGTAAGAAAATTCTCTCCAGGATTGAAAATTATACCTGCAATTTATAGAAAAATATAAAAAGGTAACTAGGCAGCAACATACTAATGAACTAAGTTAGCAACAATCGTAGAAACCAAGATTAATATCAAGTCCACCAAGGTCATGAGGTTTTTTAGACAACAAGCAGCGGCGGTGCCAGGAATTCCCCAACGGCAGCGCAACCCACGACAGCTACAACGGCCCCCGACAATTAGGCCAAGTTTGAGGTGAGCGTGTCCTTGGTTTTGAATTTCAAAAAAACATTATTTGCCATATTTTGTTTATTTGCCTGTACTGCTGCCACTCAAAACTCAAAAAGTGCTGTCAGTACCAAAGTGGAAAGACAACAACTAGAAGAAGTACATCTAGAGGGCACTCCAAGAGTGCATATCTCAGCACACATCTTAATTCGCCGCTGTAAAAATTCTAGACATTTGAGCTTTTCTCTTCAAAATTACCTCAACTTTTGACATTGAAACTTCAAAATTGAATTAGCTTGAGATCAATATTCAAAGACTATCATGGCCAAGTTCCAAGAGTTTCTGATGAAAACTGTGGCTTTTAGGCTGTTCACAAACAAGAAACAATCTAACAAACAAATTCAAGCATGGGTGAAAAACTAACCTCCGTCCAACTTTGATGGCTGAGGTAAAACAGTATTTAGGGAGGCTTCTCAAAGATGATGTTAATGGCAGGAAAGAGACATAGGTAAGGATATGACAATGATAATGGCAAAGGTATTATTCACCAGCTGTCTTGGCCTTCAGTTCAAGAAGAGGTAAGGTCTTTGGTTTGGAGTGTGATGTGGTATGGTTCAGTAAAATGTACACTGAAGTTAACACAAAAAGATTGAAAAGGATTGTGAGATGTAGTTTTGAAGAAAAAAAATGAACCAAATAAGTGGACAGATAAAGTTACTAATGAGTACGTGAACCACACTTACAGATAACTAGTCAAAAACTACAAAAGATGGATATTATAAATACATAAAAATAGCATTTCTTACCAAAAGTTATAAAAATTATTAACTTCATCAAATGTAGCATTTTCACCACCTAGTGCTGGAACTCTGGGTTTGACAGACCACCTGAAAAATGAAATTTGTAATCATGTTAAAAACAAATATGACAATTAAAGCCATTCAGATTTTGTTTTTGGCAAATCTCTGTAAATCACTTGTTATTCCGTCTGTCCATCTTTCAGCATGTCTGTCTGTCATTACTTTTGAGTAACAAGTCAATCCGACAATAAGACGCGGAAAGCTGCGCACAGTAGCTGTAGCTGGTCAGTGTCACCAACTGATCGTGCACTGCACGCCATCACTTTTACTTAGCCAACAAAACCGGGCTAATATTCCTATTCTACAACCGCCTATACAAGGCGATTGAAGATTAGAGTGCGGCTACTGATCCAACTATACAAGCAAGATCAGTGATCGCAAATGAATCGGATTCTGTGTCCTCCTTGCATTTATACTTTTAACATCATCTGCTATATGCAAATTTCGTCTACGCCTGAGGCGAAAGTCGCCGCATATAGTAGCCTCAGGCGTTATTCGCAATTTGCATAACTCCAAAAACAAAAAATAATATATTGTATACAGTTTTAATAAGTAAGCATTTAAAAGTGTATTATAACGATATTTAATTCAATTTTAATGTTAATGTATTACCAGTTGATGATTAATTAATTTTTTCATATCTCGTAGATATTTAAAGTGACACCCATACAATGCTGATTATCAGAAAGGTATATATGGAAAGAACAAAACGCAAATAGTCACAAACATGCGTGACAAGACCGACAGACAGACAGAGAGACATTTCTGAAAAGCTGTTTATACAGATGCTTTCCTCGTCTAAAAATGAATAACACAATACCTTGAATTTCTTTTGAATACATCTCGGAATACGTCATAGAAGTTTTCTCTTGAATTTGCACTGACATTGGGGATCTCGTTTTCAAACTGAGGGTCAATACTATCATAGGACTTTCTTTTAGTTGGATTTCCAAGAATATCATAAGCTGAAAACAATAAGTATTGTATATGAAACAGCAAACTAAGAATCTATACTGTCATGGGACTTTCTTTTAGTTGGGTTACCTATTAGTATATCAAAAGCTGAAAACAATAAATATTGTATATGAAACAGCAAACTGAGAATCTATACTGTCATGGGACTTTCTTTTAGTTGGGTTACCTAGTATATCATGAGCTGAAAACAAGAAAAACTGTAAACACAATAACAAGTCCAAAAATCATTATTTATTAAAATGCCACTAAATTAGACAGGTATCAAAACAAAAATGAGTAAACAAATAATTAAAATTGAGTATACATAATAAGTATAATTAAATAGATGTTATAAGCTTTCATTAGAATTTTTAATCACCTTCATAGGTTGAATAAAACGGGGGAAGATTTTTTTTTAGAGACGCCAGTTTTGTGGTAATAACAAGACCAGTATCCTCAAAGAAAACTTGCACACATATGTGAGGTCTCACCACAAAATGAGTCGCATCGTAGGTGAGATCAAAGAGAGAGTGGCGTTTACCAGAAAAAGATTTATTGTGGTGCTGATTCAAGAGATTGAGATATTTATTCGAGTGCACTATCAATGATATATGTGAGGTCTCACCACAAAATGAGTCTCATGGTAGAAAAGTCCAAAATTGAGTTATTTTAGTACCTTCTAACAGTGCATAATATAAGCAGTGGTCTAAGTCTAAGTAGATCCAAATCTAAGAACATATGAAGTTTTCATGCATGAAAACTGGGTTTGAGAAAATTGCCCATAAATAAAAAAAATAAACAATTCAAAGACTACAAATATCAGAAATTACACATGGACACTTGCCTAGATGAAAACTGACCTAAAAAGTATGTTGTAATGCAATGTAAATACCATATTACTCATAATTGATTAAAACTAAATTTCTAAAAAAACTTGATTCAGACTTATTTTAGTGTTTTTCACAATTTCATGTCACATCCAACAGCAAGTTTACTCGCCACTTACAGGATGAGATCTACGGCATGCTTTCTAAACCAAGTCTTATTATGAGGCTTGGAGAGTGGCGTTGAGTCATGGGAACCAGGTTCAAACCAAGAAACTCTGGATTGGAAGGCAACCATGCTAACCACCAAGCTATAGCACCACTACAACCTACAAAAGGACTTTGTGGTGAGACCTCACATATGTTAGTGGTAAGAGTTGGATACCTTTTGTGATGCATGTAAAGTAATCATCATCTTCACTGACAGGTGTTACACCTTCAACCTTCTTTCTCTTATCTGGGTGATGTTTCAACACTTTGTGTTTATCTGTTAAAAAAAGCACCAAATATTGTAATTTTACTTTTGATTTAATTTATACAGTGTTGTTGGTACTGTAGAACACCAAGGATAGCTCACGAAAGTCCAAAGTGGACATATTTCCGGTGGAGTCCTGGTGATGATTGGGCAGTACACCGAGAGACAATCCCCTACTCTTTTAAAGAGTGCACTACATTCTTTAATGTGCACATGAGCAATGATGTACACAGGACCATCGGCTTAACATCTCATTCAAAAGACGGCTGTTAACTTGTATTTCAACCTTCCAGCCAAAACACAAGGAGAGTGGTGTGGTGTTGACTCGAACCATGAACAGCGGGTCACAGTTCAGCACACAGCACAGTGATTTCCACCAGCTAAACCAACTGAGCTGAATGCCACTTGGTGTTTGATTTAGCAACAGTTTGCAAAATTTATGTCTGACCAGTGTTTGAAGGTGTTGACAGCCGAAGCATGTAGGGCACTTAAGAAGAAGACAAACTTACATGCTTTCTTAACGTCATCTTCTGAGGCTCTGTATCTTAACTTAGAGAGCCCTAACACAGCATAATGGTCTTGATCCTGTAATAAAAATGCATAAATATTTGGCAATTTAGTATTAATCTAGCAATCTTAGCCTCTTAATTAAGTAACTATTAGTTTACTTAAGTGTAGCCAAGTCTGTCTTGGAGATGATATTAAAATAAATTCTTCTTTCGAGAAATCAGCTACTAATATGGTAACGCCAACTTTGTTGTCTTTAGAGGTTCCATATGGAAAAATGATAATATGTAATGGTGAACTGAGAAACATAGTACTGTACCTTCCAATCCTTAGGGTTAAGAGTCTGCAGCATGGTATCATTTTCTTCATCAAATATTGTCTCCTCCTCTTCATCTGAAGAGCTGCTGGACTGCACAGACTCATTGTGTGACAGAGTAAGTCTGTTGCGTCGTCTTTGTGAGAATGCTTCATACCACCGTCCAACTGGTTCAATCTTGACAGTAATTGGACCTAATTAGAAAATTAGCAGTTTTTTAAGTTATCAGTATGATACTGTTATTGATGGTACAAATTATTATGTTATTTGACTATTCATCCATTGCACTAAGGCAGTGGTTAAAGGGGAACTCTGTGATTACACTTCTATGGATAAATCTGTAGAACAATTAAGTTTGACCTTAAACAGATAAAATTCCATGACATTTGGACAATGAGATAATGCAGAAAAACATGTTGAAAACTGAGTCTCAAATCAAAAGTGGGTCTACTATGCAAATTAAACATTGTTAAAGAATAGCTGGGCTGTGCTTGAAACCCAAAATCACATTATAAATATTAAACTCACATAATTGCAAAGATCAGCCAAATTCACAAATTAGAACAGAAAAATTCCAATGTGTCCTTTGATACAGCTTTCAAACACAACCCCTTCAAAACCCATAATCTTCATTCTATAGCACGGCCGTTCCGTGGCAAAACAACGTAACTTGCAAATTCCACTTTTCGAGTAAATGGAGCTTAAAGTGCACATGTTTGCCTATTGATAACGCATACCTGTAGTCGCACGTGCCTCAAATTTCTTATGACAAAATTTATATATGAAAAATACTTTGACTAAAAAAATAATAAAAAAATTTTCAGAAACTAAAAAGTTATCAGCGATTTTATCAGTTACGTTGTTTTGCCTCGGAAACATGTTAACATAGTTTTCTGG
>JAOTQE010007081.1:0-11184 GCA_025631205.1 Nesometra sesokonis
ATATATATACAGTATATGCCAAGGTATTCATCATGCACTACAATTTGTACGATCCTAAGGCCTACAGTCTTTAGTGAAATAGGGCCTAAACATTTACAGATACTTTTATAACGATATCTTGCTACAAATTTGATGATGTTATCAGTTGAGTTTTTCAAATCGGACAGAAATAGAATGAAAAGCTACAATTAAATGAATGTATGCCGACAGAGAGCAGACTATACTAGACTCACAAGACGAAATGTCCCTATGTCCTTCCTCTCGCATTAAATGTTCTTTCTTTGTAATTACAATTTAGAATAAAAATTCACATAATTGAGGGAAAGGTTTCCTCAGGATGAGTCACACGGCTTTATTGATTTGATTACGGTTCAAACGAGTTAAATCAAAATATATTTCAAATTACGTCCATCTGTTTCCTGAGAATTTTAAACTAAATGCATCGTATTTTAAGATATTTTGCACTGGGCTAGGCCATAGACACGACGAAGGATATACGGTAGAATGATTCGTTATGGCTGGTTATCGAGATGTTGCATTTAACTTGACAAGCAAGGTTCAGATTAATCAAAACAAAATGTTATGGAATAGTAATATTTCAGGTTTATAGAAGCTAGAAAAATAATATTATTAGTCGAAGAGACGCCGTGATACAATAATTTTACTTCTTGCTAAGAAGTGATGATGATACAATAATTTAACTTCTTGCTAACACATAATTCACATAAAAGTCGACCTTCTCATTTACAAAATTCTCATTTACAAACCTATTTTACAAATAATATTCAGCTATTTACGTTATTAAATTAATAGCTAATTAGTAATCATTCAATAATTTGCTTTTTTTGGTTTTTTTTTTTGCATTTTTTTCACCTGGTTCATTCAAACAGAACATTAAAATTAACAGGTAACACAACTGTGTGTTTTGTAAGCCTTAGGCCTATTTTACTAACAGTTACCAGGAAATAACATTCTCATTTACACCAGACCGAGAGGTGTTTAAACTTTAATGATGAGGTTGACTGTGTCATTTTCAACACTATCGTCTTCATCCACCTCATGCATACCACCACCAACATCAATATCATTCTCGACAACAGCACAACATGCTAATAATGTGGGATAATTAAAACAGCAGCTAATCATCAATACCATAATCGATGTTGTTGTTGTTGTTGTTGATGATGATGATGATGATGATGATGATGATGATGATGATGGTGATGATGACGATGAAGATGTCGACGACGACGACGATGATGATGATGATGATGATGATATGATGACGACGACGACGACGATATTGGTGGTGGTGGTGGTGATGATTATGATGATGATGATGATGACGACGACGACGACGACGACGATGATGATGATGATGACGACGACAATGATGATGGTGGTGGTAATGAAGATGGACCAACAAACAGACCGAGCGATGGACCATCACCATGATCGAATACGTCTATACTAAGAAACTGACTGCTAAAGTGTAAAACCAAAGGACTGTTAACATTAACTCGAAAAAGTGCATATTGAATGTGGGACCGAACGACCGACTGAAGTGCTTCGTCGTATCTCCAAACGCCAGGCCTACAGAAATAAACACCCTGCCTTTTTAATGCATAGGCCGCTAACCTCTAACATTTCCTCCATGCTTCAACGAAGTAAAGGAGTGCCATACATTTCCTTCCGATGTTATCATTAATATTCTTGTATTTGAACATGCCGGAAATTGATTTGAAAGTTCTTAACAAACAATATCATAAAGATAGGTTACAATAACAAGGAAACATCTTGTAAATTAAAGGTCTTTTGCGTCATGGAGATTAGCCTATGGCTATACAGTACTTTGTTTTGGCCACTCTGACGTCACACACCTGAGAACGATTTGCGATTCGATTTTTTTGCTGGATTATAAAACGATGGAGTAGAGCGAATTTAGGGCGAATCTAGACGTTTACGAGAGGGGACGGGTCAAGAAAAAAGGTTCTTCATTATAAAAAAAAGACATCTGCTCGCAGTAACTCACGCGCCGATTGACGTGGTTCCGCACAGGGATATGTAATGGTAAAAGGCACATATAACGAGGAAAAGGGGAGACCGGGAGGCGTCGTGTCTCCCCTTTTAACGTCAGATTTGGGAAATCAAATTATATCAGGGAAGATCACGTTGATACAAGAGTTAGCCTCGATAAAAGTGTAGGCCTACAGTTCATATGAGAACTAACCCCGGGTCTAACTTAGCATTTCCAAATTAATAGGACCTAGGCCTAGATCTTAAATGTGAGACTCATACCACTGGCTCAATGACCGAATGGATGGTCTAGGATACAAGCAGGGTCTCGCTACCAAAATAGAGTACCGCAAGCAAGCAGTACCGTAATAAAATTCCACTTGATATTGAGACGTTCAGTTAACCAACGGGATAGGCCTATTATTCTATATAAATTGTATTTAAATCTGAGCACTGGTATTTTTGAAGGGACAACCGATTTTGCTCCTAGGCTAGGCCAAGACCCACTCTGCATATTTTGGGAGACACTTAAAATTTTCAGGAGGAAAATGATTTTTTTAAGAGGGCGGGAGATGAATCAAAAAATCAGGAGACTCTCGCCATTTTCAGGAGACTTGGGACCTCTGCAGTCCAGATGTGTTCGCCCCACGGAAAGCTGTATACCGACAGCCAACGCATGGCGTTAGTTTTTGAACGCAAGGCGTTATCATGTGAAAGTAATTAGGCTATATGTTACAGGTCTAAAGAAAAATGGTCTAAACAAGCGGATAAATGCCATTTAGATTGGTTAATTAAAACAATGCTGTAATTAAAATTTACGGTTATAAATTTAGGTTTAGGAAACGGAATAAAACGCCTGGGGGAATTGGTTTAGCCATGGTTTGACCATTGACTCAATGTGGTTTATTAGTGAACTAAAACCCCTTGTTTGACCATAGACTTGTTTATGGCTGACAAACAGCGATATTTGTATTAAAATCAGCTTCGTGAACGATTCTAGATTAATTCAGGTCAGGAATTAAGCCGACGAGTTTAATGTGATTGAATAATTTCTATGCAAAAACTTTTAGGGCCTACAACCTGTCATTAATTGTTATACTCACTCGTATCACACTTTGCCTACAAAAGACCATTTCATTTGTCTATGAATATGATGATAGAACTGAACAGAACGAAATGTCTGTATTAACGGTAAGGCCAAAGGCAAAAATGCCTGGAACACAAAATTATCTTCATGCTAATGTTGTTAAGTTGATCAGCCACCGACTATAATGTACTATAAGAAGTAAACAACATTGTTTATTAGGTTTCGATGTCGTAGTTTGATGCAAAAGGGATACAAAAAGGTTGGCTTAATTGTTGTAAAAATGCCGCGAAATGGCCGTATGTAACGAGAGACTGAATCAGGGACCGCCTCGAAAGTTCCGATAAAATAATAATTTTGAACAAAGTAACTTAATGTGCTGGTACTTACAGGCTAGTCATAATACACGTAGGTCTTGTATAGCATCTGTAATGTTACCTTTACAAATAAACGAGAAAATATCAACAGAAATTATAAATCAAATATGAATAATTGTAAACAGTGTGGTTTGTTAATGTAAATTGTTTAGTGTTCACATTAAATGGCAACTTTCGTTGCTGTTGAGTATCGAATAGGCCTAAATAAAAAAAAACGAAATAATAAATAAATACAGTATATATACATTTTTATTAAATATTTACCTTGGTGAACATTTTGATAAAATTATACAATTAAAAATGAACACGGTTCACATGGACATACGTCGTTTACCATTTAATGTCTGTACTTATTTTTAATATGGGAAATACTTTTATCCCTAACATAATAATTGGTAGGCTGATATAAAATCCCCACAGGCCTAACCTATGTAACTCATACTCCTTTTTAATTTAGAGGAAATTTGTTGTTCGAAAAGGTTTAGGCCTCTATAGGTAAAATTAGTAAATTCATTTAAACAAATATTGTATTGTATATAAAAAATACATTTAAAAACTTCGCTAAACGTTAATAATAGTGAGGTTTCGCAAATTTACGAAATACAAAAACGAAAACGTCACACTTCCATTTTTCAAGGTGCTAAATGTGTTTAAAAATCTCCCAAAATTTTTCCAACTACGAATCGTTAAATGATTGTCCTAAAATATTCACGAAATGTGACAGATATTTAAGATGTTCCATTCAAACGTTACAAGAATTTATGACGTATCGGTTTTCGTTTTCGTATTTCGTAAAGTTGCGAAACGTCACTAACAAAGCAACAGATCTATGCCATATATTATTGGTACCGAACAGATTCGCAATTCGAAATATTTTAAATCAACTCACCGATTGATAATTTCCACTTTACGATTCCACGGTGGAATGTGTTACATCAATGAATAATAAAATACGAATAAAATAGACCTATAACATATGCGGTAACCAATTTGTGTAGTTTGATAAGGATTGACGATAAATTCTCGACGTTCCAATGAATATACTTCGATCATCTTCATGACAGGAGAAAAATACGTATAGATAGACACTAAATTTAATTGGATATGCTTTTATTTTATATTAAACATTTTATGTATAATTACAATAGGCCTATACAATAGGCCTAAAGTCATGTGCAATATAAATTAACGTCATTATGTTTGAGACCAAATTCGATTTCCTAGCCCTAATAATAACGGAGATACGGTATTGCCTTGAATGCTCAATTTTTACGGGTCAATGGTCAAATTGGTAGTTTCTGGTCATTTTTCGTCAAAAAGTTCCATTAGAGTGAATATAAACATTGATATTCTGAGAAGTGTGAGACCAAATTTGCATTCCTAGCCCTCTAGTTACGGAGATATAAAATGTTCCAAATGTCAGGCTAATTTGCATAAACTTGCATAATTAGGCATGTTCCACTAAATTTATTTCTTACGATTTTTGATATGTTGTTTGATATATTTCACTTCCGTTTCCACATGAAAAACTTTCTATTGCAATTAGTGTGAGGTTTCGGTTCAAAATGAATTAGATTGACTGGACTATTATATCTTAATCACTAAACAACTCTTCGGGATTTATTGTTTTTCTATAGGCCTAATACACTGTACAAAAAAACCACACACTATTTTACGGTATTTATCGTATTGCACTTGGAAATTTAATCACAATAATGAATTTTAAAATGTCTTATTCTGCTCATATGGCCTTCAAACAATTGTTATTCACTAAAGATTCATTTAGGAACATTATTTTTTCAATATTCCTCTAAAAATATACACTATTTGCAAAATAGTAGATTTTTCATCATCTAGTCGGAACTGACGAGTGAATCCCGTTTCCCCTGTACTGTAATGACGTAATCAACTTTTGTTGCTAAGCAATCGGATTGATCAATAGTCTGGTTGATAATTTGAGTGATGCAGTCAAGCGTATCGGTTTGCTACAGAATCACACACTGCGCTCATGAGTTGCGGCTAGAATGACATTTCTGGAGTCATGCAACGAATTTGGCACGAAGCGTTCTAGGCGCTTAGAGACAACACATTGGCGACGTGTCTGGAATTTCTCTTGATCATGCCATAATAAGTAGACGCTAACAAGGTCCGTTGTTAATATTATGTACGAAAGGAAACCAAATTACTATGATCGAAGTTTCGTTTTAGCAAGACCAACAAAGATGTATCGAAAATAAAACCACGAAATCAAAAAGATTCAAATTATTCACGCATGACGTGTATATAAAAATAACTACTTTAACAATAGGTTTGTCAATTTATGTATAGAAATCAAAATATCCGAATGTTAATTCGACAATTACGTTGAAGAATTTCGCAATTTCTTCCCCAAAAATTTCAAATTTTCCCCCAAACTGTGTCGTTACCATTCCCAGTTTGCATCTGATGAAATAACATTAAGTATGAAATTAAGAAACCGTATTCTAAATTATCTTATTTGTTAAATTCTTCATAACAGTTTCGAGAGGTACGCGATTTTGTTAACCTCCTGTTGACATTTTGTAACTAAATGTTTTTGTTTTTTTTTTTTTATGGCAATAAAAGTGAATGAATGAATGAATGAATGAATGAATGAATGATTAATTTAGCCACATGAGGGCGCTATTTCAAAAAATAAAAAAAAAGGCACACAGCCGTGACTGTAAAATTATACTGTAGTTATTACAGTAATATGTTTATATTGTAGCCTATCATAATCTTAACTAATAGCAAAAGAAAAAGCATAATTATCTTATAATTGTACGTCTTTACAATAGAGTAATTCAAACATTTTTATGACTTTATAGCCTGAGCCTACTTATTAGTATTAGTACGGCATTAACTTTAAAAAATAAATATAGCCTAGGCCTAGGCCTTTACTGTGTAAATTATTATCAGGGTATTACACTTTGAATAAAAAGTAATTCCATGTTTTTACTCAAAAATCAAATCTTTTTATTTTTATAAATTCTATTATTTGCCCAGAAACTTAAGTAGGCCTATTGTAGTGGTTTTAAAACACAAACTTTATATTGATCAGAAAGGTCCACTAATGAACTTTAAGTATAGAAAGTATAATGCATACTCCAAGCAATAAGATACACGCCATCGTGACAGGATTCAATATTTCGACATAAATTATGGTTTATAAATGATTGATTCCTGATGATGACATGATTTATGTCGAAATATTGAATTCTGTCACGATGACGTGTATTTCATTACTTGGAGTATGCATTATGCTTTCTTATTTGATCGATTACAACATTACTGCATGTACTTCAGTTATTTGATCTCATACTCTATATGCAATCGTTCAGTTATAAACCAAGTGACATAAAATTGCCAGGGCTTCGACGTACCATGGCGGAAACAATAGTGAGGTTTCGCAAACTTACGAAATACGAAAACGGATTCGTCACACTCCAATTTTTTAAAGTTCCAAAATGTGTTTAAAAATATATCAAATTTTCTACCATGAATTGTTGATGATTATCGTAAAATACTGACCAACTGTCTATATTTATGGTGTTCTATTCAAATGTTACAAGAATGTATGACGTATCCGTTTTCGTATTCGTATTTCGTAAAGCTGCGAAACCTCACTAATGTACAACATAATAATCGGCGATGCCACAAAATCAAAAGTTCGTCATTCTCTCAATCTTGCGGTATGCAAAGTTTAAAACAATCGAACCGTTGCCTCCCTAAACACAGGTCTTTTTTCCAGAATCATTTGAAAACCAGTGTATATAACCCGATTAATTTGTAATAGGATGTATGCCACTGAAATGCCATCCTGGCTAAATAAGTTATAACCACTCCCAATAGCAAGCTCTTGAGGCAAAATTCCTGATTTTTATGTAAATTTAAAGACATTTATGAAACAGGTTTTTTTGCACTGGGCATATTATTTTTAACAGGTCTATTTATTTGTTAAATTTTAGGACCAGCTAAATTAATTTTGTTTACACTAATTTTAGAACAACAGTGGGTTTATAAAAAAGGGAATGTAACTACTAACACACAGAGATGTACACACATAACACGATTTGCCAATCGAATGCTGTCGTCATTTATTAGTATTAGTCTCGACGAATTCTCATTTTTATTTCCCTGAATACCGTAACGCTTTCCATAAATAAAGATTTGTATTTTGCCTTCGGACAGTTGTCGTGGACAAACAGCAGAAAGGCCGCTGAGATATGTATAATAATGGAATATTAAATACAAAAAAAAACGCCATTATGAATAACATTGCTAGGCTTGTGCATTTTTGCTGTTAAGGTCATTGTCCATTGTTTGCGAATAGAAAACGAATTTTATCGAATAAAGAATAAAGCAACGGCGAATTAATTAATAACATTTAGTAAGTATGTACCGGGTAACAGGCCTATATAGTAATTGGAATAAAAAAAATAAAATAAAGTAGGCCTAGGCATAGTGTTGAAGTTTGTGCCACTGTTGTCAAAACCATGGTCAAACAGAGATCAATACAGAACGAACACAAGAAAGGCATTTATAAAATTGAAAGAAACACACGTTAATAAAGCAGGGATGGGGTGTTGAGAAGGGGAGTGAATGCCGAAAACATACTCAAGGTACACTGTTTTTTTATTGCCAAATTAAAAACGGGGAACACGCCCACCTCAACCTTGCCCTACCTGAAGTTGCCCTGCCTGTCGGGAGCATCCCTGTCAGGGGCATTATAGCGCCGCCACTTCGAACGAAGGGTATTTTTTTATAGAGGTACCACGGAATAAAAACCGGCAATAAAAAATAGATCGTAGCATTAGAGCCTAGTTAAAAGCCTAGCAACAGAGCCTACATGTAATAAAAGTAGGCCTATCAATGAAGAGTAGAAGGCTATTATAACCACTAAATAAACAAAACTAGCAATACAAAATAAAACATCACCAGCAATACAAAATACTAACATTAATATGATAGGTCTACGTCATGTAAAGGTCAAGGGTCAAGAAACTGTAATATACGGTGAACAAACTTTAATACGATAGATTACAAGCTCCACTAAACAAAAAAAAAACGATAATAAAAACAATCATTAATATTAACATCAAAGACTTACTAAATGCACAAGGTAAACATTAGCCTACTAATACAATGTTACCTGACGACGAAGACGGTATTATAGAAACACCACTAAACACAAACCGGCAATAAAAGTATGCCTAATAATATCTAACATCGTACATTTGTCAACAAATATATTCAATATTAGTATTCAATTAAGGCCAATAAATACGTTAAGCTATTAGAGTACGCTAATCTTGCGTGGCACCCTGACCTTACTCAAAATCTAGTAACGCCACAGAGGCTATACAAAAAGAGCATGTCGTATGGAAAACAAATTTACTTCATAAATTATTATTATTTTATAAATTTTATTATGAACATGCTCTGAGTCTATGTAATCTTGTCTTTCTCTCGGAGAGGAGAGTGGCACATTGTCTCAAGTTCACCAAGGGTTTGACATTCACATCACATTCTTATAACCTTATTCCCCCCCAAAAAACATTATCAAAGCCAACAGAAATCTTCGCAATACTAATAAAATCACACAATTCAATGCAAAATCTAACTAATAGATTCTTTAACAGCCCAATCCCATATCCGATTGCTTAATAACTTATAATTTATTCCCATTTGGTAACTTAAATGCCACCCTCCCCTCTGACTAGTGCTGTTGATGATCTATAGATAGATTTTTTTAGTCATGGTTATGTTGATCTGTTTTGTATAGTAATGTTTTTATAGTTTTTACTTTTTTATAATATTACAGGCAATTTTGACTATGGGCCACCATTTATAATATTGGTTGTGTCATAGTTTTCATAATAAAAGTACAGAATGAATTAATAGGTATTTACGCCGAAAAACGTTAACGTTAACCTTAGCATCGCGATAAGCTCCGCCCCTTTGTAAACAAATCGAAGTGCGCATGTGCCGAACTTACGTAAAACGTTACTAACGTTCTCCCGAGCACGTTAAATCTGGAAATTAATGAAGCTCCTCCCACTTATGAATAAATTATGACGTCATCCGTTAAAGTTAAGGTTTACGTATTTCGGCGAAAACTACGTTATTAATACTCGTACCATTAGTGCATGAAGTAAATCACTCCATGTGCACGTCAATATTCAATGTACACGTTTATCGAAAAAAAATAATAAAGGACATTGTAAATTAGAACCATAGTAATACAAAACAACAATAAAATAATAAACTAGGTCATTAATAATAATATGCTTGCCATTAATATATGGAGTATATTAGCCCATGTATTAATGGTACTATGAGTCAACCAACATTTAATGTACATGTTTATCCACAAAGAGTGGACACTTTAAAAGTATTACGAAATTATACACTACAAAACAATACGTTACAAGAACGAGAAAAAAATCGGCCCATTGTTCCAAGCACAATCAATGTACAATTTTATCCACAAAGAACGGACAATGAAAATGCACTATAAAATAAAACTGTATTACAAAACGACAATAAAAATAACATATGTTTGAATTAGTATCATTAATTAATAATTAATAATACGGAGTAAATTACCCCATCAATAGTATTATGTGAGTCAACAAACATTCAATCTACAGTACAAGATTATCAATAAAAAACGGGCACAATGAAAGGTTACTACGAAATAGAACAACCAGAAACGACAAAAATAAAAAATAATAACTAGACCTAAGCCTAACGTTAATAATAATAATAATACTCTACGCATTAACGGTACTAATGGAAATCAACAAACATCCAACATTCAATGAAGGCCAATTTAAATTATTAAGGAAACGTGTCTAACGGTTAATGTCGCCAGATTTCCTAAATTATATATCCTAAATCATAGACGATTAGAGATATGTCTACCACGCACATTACGCTCGTTAAAATCATAGGTTTTGGAATAAATTATTTGTCGCGCTAACCCGTGATTTGGATGAGAACTTTGGGGAACTCAATTTGTTTGTTTGTATATTCATGAATAAATCCAATCCATCTCAACTACACTCTAAAAACACATTTCTAACAATTTGCTTTGCTATCGCTTTATAAACACGTCTTATGAATGAACACAACACTTGTGGTATTTAAGCTTGGGTTTAAATGCTTGTTTTTGGGGTTTTTTTAAATAAATTATTATCTTTTAAACTTTAGTTCTGTTTTGGACTAGTCAGCCGGTATAGCGTCACATTTATAATCACTCAAATAAAACTAGTGTTCAAGCACCGTTCAGTTTAAGTTTTGTTTAAGCTATACTCATTGTTGAATTTAATTGCTCTGAAATTTGTTTGAAATCTTTATTTGATTTTAAACCTCACTTGACTTGACAGTTAGCACAATCGGAATAGCGTAAAACTTGTAATCTGAGAGTAAGTTAAATTAAACTCCTTTTTATGACTATTATTTCGTTGGTCTCAAGAAAATCTAATAACATGTAGTTACTTAAATTAAGAAGCGACTTGTCAAATAGGGTTGAAGCAAGAAAGAAATGACGTAGGCTATTTTCTCCCTCCGTATTTGGCATGTGGGCGTTTCGAAATGTTTACCTACACTACGGTCGACCAACCAAAATGCTTCCTTTTCGAGTGAACGATCTATCCATTTGAGAGACTACCAAACAACAAATTA
>JAOTQE010007092.1:0-11184 GCA_025631205.1 Nesometra sesokonis
GTGGCGTCCACTATCATTACAGAAATTCCATGCAAAAAATGGCCAGCGCGCTATCTTTACATTATAAGATCTTTGCCTATATTCAATACTGAACATAGGGGAATGAGCTGTACTAAGCCTCGGTATTGTATGATTGGGTGGCCAGTTAGTTTCCACGCCACCTTTATAACCTCCCCTATTTCAACCAGGTACTCATTCACAACTGAGTGAACTGAGTCGTCCTCACCAGGAATTGTACCTGGTTCATCACCATGACAAGTGAGTGTCTTAACAACTTAACTAAACCCATTTAATACATTACATATACAGTATTCAGATAACTTATAAAATAACGAGGGTGGTTAAGTGATTAAGGCCCTCCACAATTGGCTAATGACCTGTTTACAGCACTTGCAATCGTCAATTTTGGCCTTCCTTGAGACGTATCGCAGCTTCTGTATGGCTAATCATTTAAAATTCTGTGCGATTTTCTGAGTCAGGAAAGAGTGGCAGCTGGATTTGGTGCATGCATGAAACCCTGTCACAATTGTTGCAACTAATTTTATGACCCCTGAATCATGCAACATTAATACAATTGTTGCACTCCATTGTCAGTAGACACATGAGTGGTGCATGAAAATTTTGGGTCGCAAGATGCTCCGCAAATTCTTTTTCTGCAACCATGCAACAGTACACCATTGAACGATGGGCCATATGGGTCTTGCACCGCTGTTTGCCCATAGCAAGATTTTATGAAAAGGTATGTTTCAGGTATATATATATTTGGAATTCTTCATTTCTTTTATAAACATCAATGCTGTGAACCTTTGTTTTGCAGGAATTTCCACGATCCGCTTGTGGATCGTTAAAATATTTCGTTGTGTGATCGATTTCCACATTTTGGTCGTGTAACAATTGAAAGCCCCTTTATTAAGAACTAAGAAAGTCATTAGAAATGCATCACCAAATCCACACTTGTAATAGGTATGTATGGTCTACAAATATAATATTTGTTGATCAAATATTTAATGAAAACTATATCAAAAAAACATAAAAGCATACTTTTCTGTTTGTGCTTTCATTTCTTTTCTTGATATTGTCCTTCGTTTGGGTGAGTGAAGTTGGTCTGTTGATAGAAAACACAAAATAAGTCAAAATAAAGAAATTCATAAAATAAGCATATGCTACTATGAAGTACATCCTTAAGCACAGGAGTTTATGGAAAAATAAAAGAAAAATAAAATTTTTAATTGAGGCTTCTAATTTTTATCATTTCTTTCGAATTATATGCCTTTCCATGACTTGTTATGGCATGATTGTTTTTTTAGCTTAATGTCCTTTTAAATTGTTATTTATCATTTGTTTTATCCAAGAGTTTTTGGTCCTCCTACCTTTTGCTGAACTTCACAATTTTGAAAAAAAAAATGTTTAATTATCTTAATTAATGATTAACAACTCTTGGAAAACCTTCACCACAATAACAAAGAAAAATGCCAATTAAATACAACACATTACACAACTGTATATAAAATTTTATTATTTTATAATAAATTTATTAAATCTATGGCTTTCAGCATAAATGACCTGTAAAAAAAATTAACAGAAGGGGTGTTTTTTAAGTCTGATGCTAAATTAGTTACTGCTAGTACACACAAATGAGTTAAATTTTGATGTTAGGTCAACCATTTCTGCGAATGGTCATAGATGTTTGCAAGTAAATATATTTCTAAAAATAAAATCACATTTGGTCAATTATTCATACAGTATGTCTCTGGAGTTGTAATCAAACTAAACTTTCCTTCAATATATTTTTACTAGTTTTTAGTTTGTTGCAAAGGGACTAAACTTTACTGTTAACTTTAAAGTTAAAAAAAATGTTGTTGCATTCTAATAGTGGCAAGTGGAAAACTGGCTTTATATAGGCTTTTTGGAGTATAGTTTTAAATAATTATTGTCGTTTACTTTATTTTACCTCATCATTTGGTTTAAAACTGTTATTCAGGCGCGGATCCAAGGCAGGGCCAACCCGACCCAGGCCCACTTAGATGAATATTATTTGAACTTGAAAAAAACTCTATGTTTGCAATAAATTATCTGTGAAAATTTCCACTCAGATATTCTGGAAGCGCATCTTATTTGAAAATTGGCCAAAGGAGGACCCTAGACCCCTAGATTTGGCACCGGCCCCCTACTATATTCGGCATCGGGCCCCCTCTATCAAGCTCTATACGCCACTGTTACTAAAAATAAAAAAGAACATAAACCCAGAATAAAAAGTAAAACAAAACAGTCATAAAAAAATATATTAATGTAATCAAGAAGAAATATTTTAAAATATAAAATAATTTAGAAAAAAAAATCACATGAATAAAAAAAAATCAGTAAGCTACTGTACATAAAAAAATTGCTTAAAATGAAAAACAAAAATAAAAATGACCCATGTTCATGATTAAAAAAAACTTTATCATGGTAAATTTAATTAATTTAAAAAGCAAAGAATATAACAAGCATGTTTACACACTAAAATGCTTTGGTTTCGAAAGACTATACATAGAAGATATGACAATCCTGTAGAACATGACAAACATGTTAACACATTTAGGTTAAAATATTAAATTGTAATGTAATGAGTTATATTCACTCATTAAAAATAATAAAAGAGTTAAAAATTTAATCTTTATAAATCCATAACCATACTAGTAGACTACTATCACCACCTAAGACATATTTTATGTCAGCTGATTGAAAATAATAGGAAAGTAAAATTAACTCTTTAAAAGTAACAAGAGTTAAACTCTATAAAAATGATGAAAGATTTCAAATAAATCTTTACAAATCCATAACCACTAGAAGGCACTATCACCAATACCAAGATGAATTTATGTCACCTGGTTTTTTTCTTGACTGAGCAAGAAATTGGAAGAGTTGCTTCCTGTGTATCTATTTCTTCTGGAATGGAACAATTAGCATCGTATATCAGTAAAAAATCTTGACAAAAACTTGGTAAATTAGTTTCTTGAACAAAGTAGTGTAAGTGGACTATTAGAAACAAAAAGACAATGACAGAATACAAGCATTTGAAATGTGGATATGGAGAAGAATGGAGATGATAAGTTGGAAAGATAATAACAAAGGCACATGTATTTAAGACATGCGAGTGAATAAAAATGGACATTGGAAATTAAAAACATGGACAAGAAATGGATCAAACATATGATAAGAGGAACAGTGTTCTTAAGGAAAATAAATGAAGAAGAATAGAAGGAAAATGACAATGAGGAAAGAAAAGGATCATGATGATAGATGACATAAAAGAAGATAAAGAACTTCACTCTGAGGTAAAAGAAGGCCCATAGCATAGGGAGCAGTGGAGAAATGAAATGCACAGAATCTGCCAGAAGACAGAAAACAGGTCCTGAGCACTGGCAATCTCAACTTGCTTTTCTTCTTGTGGCCATGTTCTTAGGAAAAGAAAATTGCTAGAGTTTTTTTAATAGGAATCGTATAAACATGGAAATTTGAATTTTTTAAAAGAAATTTTTACAAATGTACTGTGACAGATTTAAAAAACAAGATTTTTAATTAATAATTAGACAATTAAGATGTTTTAGTATCAGCATGTCCTCTAAATACATTAATGACCACACACAATTCACACAATTTGATGGACTTTTCGTCCACATATTTTTATAGATATGGGTAAGAGTTAATTGTCGCATGCGACTTCAAGGGGGAATAAGTGGTAAATTTTAACTTGTCCAAACGGGCCTGATACTTAATATTACATATAATATTTTCATCTATCTTGCATACTTACCACTAAGGGGATGTGCATGCGGGTTTGCTTGTTTTGGCTTCTCTTCAGCGAACATCTTTAGTCGTTCTTTCTCGTAGTGCTCCTGTATTTGGCGTTCTTCAGCTGCTAGTTTCACCTTTCTTACACGTTCCTTTGACTTGGATATAAAGTTCAGCTTGTGCATTTCAAATGCATCCTAAAAATTTGTTAATTCAACATGGTAAATTTAAATTTATACATGCATGATAAATGGGACAAAATAAAAAAAATTTATTTGTTTACCTTAAACCAGGCAACTCACTGCACCATGCATTGCGTCATGCAACGGTCGCACAACTAAACTATCGCTCCCTGTTTGTGTGTGGTTGCCAGACACGATGACAGTCTTCTACTCGACGGCCGACAGTTTTTTTTTAGCGATTTCCCTGTTGAATCACCAAAAAAAACCGTTGGCCGAATAGTAGAAGACTGTCATCACGTCTGGCGACCATACACAGAGGGAGCGACGGTTTAGTAGTTCGACCGTCGCACGTCACAGTGAGTGCCCGGTTTTACGGAGATGAAAACATTTAATTTTTGTGTTAGATAAAGTTCTATTAATAATTCAATCATGGACCTATAACGATGCTTTAACAGTTCCAATCCAAATCATAGTTTTTATATTAACTGGTAAATAGTGGTTTTTTCTCTGTAATTTTACTAACCAAGCATAAAAAAATGAAAATTCCCAGAACCACTAAAGTCTGCTTTTCTGCTGATCGTTATTCCAAAAACAGTAAGTTAAAATGGCGTTTTGAATCTTTATAAAAAATTTCAATAATTAACGATAAAATTCATGCTGGATCGCTAACTTTTTGATATACTACACTGTGCACACCGAAATTTGTATATCTTCGAGACAAAATTAAAATAGCTATAAAACAAATTTTAAGAACCTTTCATCTAGAAATTTTACATTGTAGTTAGATAATTGTATATTTTGTTATGAAATAAGTTATAATTCACAAAGATGTTAAAAATTAACACAAATTGTGATTTATGTCTAGACACAAAACATGTGAATTTATGCCACAGGCAATGTTACATCGCAAGCACCCAATTTTAATGTTTATACTACATAAAAAATGTGTACACTAATTTTTAAGCCAAAAAATCTATTTCACTGTCTAGTTGTGTTACTGTTAATAGAAAAATCTAAATTTTAGAAAATTTGGAATTTCTGAGAGCCTGGAATATAAGACAAAATTCTAGTCAACTCCAGGAGAAATTTGAGAGTTGGCAGTTCTGTATTTGAGATGCATTTACCTTAAGACTAGTTGGTTCTGATGGCTTTTCAGACAAGTCTACTTCCTTCTTCACTGGTTCCTGCACCCATGGCATCTTGTTGCTGAATGGTTGGAACCATCCTACTGGTTTCTCAACTGGTTTTGGTGGTGGTGGAGGTGGGGGCGGACTGTGTAGAATAAAAACAAAATTCTTATTAATTATGATAATCACTTCATTAGGCAGATCTGGTATTTTTTGAAGGGACAATCGATTTTGGTCCTAGGCTAGGCAAGGACCCACTCTGAATATTTTTGGGAGACACTGACAATTTTCAGGAGAAAAATCTATTTTTTCAGGAGGGCAGGAGATGACTCAAAAAATCAGGAGACTCCCGCCATTTTCAGGAAACTTGGGACCTCTGTGTAAGTGTTGACTGTATATACACAACTCTTTTTGACTTTGAGAGTGGAGGTGTTGATCAAGAAACAACTCTGTCATTAGTCGGGATTTCAATCAACTCAAGTACCGTGGGATTTGAAAGTCAGTAACTTAGTCACCAAGCCAACAGCTTAACGCTAAACTGATATCCATCTGGAAATGAAAGCAAACCAACTCAACAACATCAGCGCTCCGTGCACCTGACCGCATCCGAGAGGAACTGGGCTAATGGTGACCTTTGAGCAACTGAGTGGATCGAGCTACTTCTGTGAATGCTCATGTTGCTCAATTGAGAGAAGCTAGATATAGTTACCATGCGCATGCCGCACAAAAAAAAATGAATGATTTAAATCTTACAATGTTTTGTTGTGGTAGATGTTTTAGCTCATTTTAGTTCTGCAAAAATTTGAACAATGTCATCCAAAAGGAACTGGGTTCATGTTTTTCAGTAGTGTTTAGTTCCTCTTGGCTACTTTCAGTTACATTCAGATTTAAGAAATATGATTAATAATAATATTAAATATGATTAAATTGTATTAAGCCCCATAAAAAAAATTATTAGAGTGATCATGCTTTACCCTTGCACCATTTATATAGCAACAAGTTTGCTTTGATGTGTTCGCACAAGTTCATACTTTAAAGCCTGTGCATAAAATAATGTTGTAAATTAACATGCGCAAGCATTGTAGACCTGTTGCCATATAAACGGCTTAAGGGTAAAGCTTATGACCCCAGGACACACAAGTCAATGGCATGAGTAGCTGTTAAATATCAAACATGTTAAAAACCTTCTGCTGCACCATCGGCGCACAAAATTTCACCGCACTTGCAAGCTTTTAGCTTGAACTGGCAGCACAAGTGACTGTTGGTGCGCACCACTGTCTTATGTGTGCGGCGGCATTAAGCTTCATGAGTTTAGAAAGAATGAAATAGTTCTTTTAATGAAAGTGGCGAGAAAATTCGCTATTGGAAGTGACATAAAATAAATATGAATTATTAAGATATTTCATGATTTTTCAAAACTTACAGATTTACTACTAATATCTTGTCAATTAGAAACTTCTATATTAGTATGAACATTTTGATCCAGTAATGTTAGCTCAGCATGATACCATTACGCTAAATTGATCATGGATTATTTATTAATTAACTGATTGATTACATTCTTCTAATTACTGACAGGATAATTTAATAACAGATACAATAGAGATGTATATTGAACTTTGATACATTACTACAATAGATTACCAATGCATTGTTAAAAATTATTACAAAAAATGAATTACCGAATATTATTTACTTGCTGATCAAGAACTTTCTGTTTAAAAGATTTGCTTATTTTGAATGCCATTTTCCATCTCATTTCAACATTATGCTATTATAATATTACCAATTTATTCATCATTTTGTTATCATATATTTATCTAAGTTATCAATGTTTAATTTTGATTTTGAAAAAAAAAATATTTTAATTGGAATTGAATTGTACTTGAGAATAGAAATTAGAGGATTTAAAAATCAATATACTGTATTTGTTACAACAAAGAATGATAAAAACCATAAGATCCACTGATTAGTCTTAAAGAATGATAATTTATCATATAATCTAAAAAACTTGAAAGTCGCATTTTTTAAAGACGTATTGTCACTCAAAATGACCAAAAAGTGATAACCACTCATTTTGAATTTAAATTTGCTCATATTAAAGTAACATCCAAGTAAATAATTTGAAAATTGAAATTAATGTATTTAAAAATTATTTTTTTACCCTCAAAAATTACCAAAATTATACAGGCTTCCAGCCTTCTAATGGATTTTTGCCCATTTTTAGCATTATAATTTTGCAAAATTATTTTTTTTTAATATTTTAATTTTGAATGGCCCAATGATCATAATATACTATATATACATCGTCAAAATAATTAAGTTAACTTTCAAAACCAATTTTTGTTCATTTTTCTGGTGACAATACATCCTTAATGTCTAAATGTCTAATTGTTAATTTGTAGCAATTAGTATGACAAATATAAGGCATTGTTATCTGACTCTAATGTCCAATGTTATCAATCTTCAAAATAAGCAAGTTTTACATTTTCAAAGATAAATTTCTTGTCAGTTTCTATGACAATACATTTTTAAGTATGTGCTATTGGTATCCCGCCAAGTGACTCACAACAATCTCAAGATGCATACGATTGTTTGATAAATTATGTTAACCGATCTCATGATCGCAACAGTAGGCGCATCCCTGAAGCATTGGCAGGAAATTAATGCGACTTGAGAAGAATAAGAATTTATAATAACATAAGGAAGACAGACGAAGGCTAAGTAGACTGGGTCGCAGAGGCGTGGATGCTTATACTTGCTGAAGCTATTAGTTCTGTAAAACCATTTATTATTATTCCATGCAGTACAGTAACATATTCTTATCTATAATTCTTTTTACAATCCAATCCATAAAATGTTAATTCAAAATGGAAAACCCTTCATTTTCACACCTGGTTGATTACATTATTTTAAGGGTCAGTTTTAAAACTACTAATTACTGTCTGAGATGCTGAAATAACCAGTTGTAGATTACTGCTTTAACAATATTTTAGGATATCTAACAAAATAATTTTTCTGCTGTCAATTTTTCTTTATACAATCACCACAAATTCCCATCTCATCAATTGTCAATTGCAGATAAAGATAAAAAACCACATAATAAATATTAAAGGAAATATCTATTCTGTTATTACCAAAACCTGGCCTTTACAAAGAAAAAGTGTTTGCATCATTGTAAATGGGTGGTCAATTGGTTGAATGCCAATTTTGTAAATGAATTTAGAATTTGACAGACTTTCTTCTCGGACATTGGCCTTTTTATAAAGGATGTTTAGATGACTATAGTCCTTGGTTAACCAAGATTTCAAATGTTTACAGATGGCTAGTAAAATTGTTACACATACTATACAAAGTTTCAGTATTTTAATATAGATTGGCTGTTGCCAAGATTTGTATCCGAATTGGTAGATAAAAAAAATATTATAAATATTACCCAACCAAAATATTTGCCTATTATGTGATTCTGATTGAATCGATGAGGAGTTTCAGTGTTTTATGGTTTATAAATTTTAGGATTCATTGTTAGATGCGGAAAGCGTCTCGATAAACAGCTTTTCAAAAATGTCTGTCTGTCTGTCTTAAATAGCAGATGATGTTAATAGTATAAAAGCAAGCACAATACAGAACCAAATCCATTCGATCACTGATCTTGCTTGTATAGTTGGATCAATAGCCGCACTCTAATCTTCAATCGCCTTGTATAGCCGGTTGTAGAATAGGAATACTAGCCCGGTTTTGTTGGGTAAATAAAAGTGATGGCGTGCAGTTGGTGGAACTAACCAGCTACAGCTACTGTGCGCAGCTTTCTGTGTCTTATTGTCAGATCAACTTGTTTTTGTTCAGCAAGAAGAATGTCAGTGATGCATTAGTTTTCAACTCTCCAAAGATACAAACATTTATTTACATATTCAGATAACTTGCTCTTAATTACCTCCACCAAGGAAGTTGGGCAGAGGTTTTGTTTTTGTCAATGTTTGTTTGTTTCTTTGTCAGCCTACAAGTCACAGTTTTCATCAGAATCTCTTGACTAAAGTTGTCAAGCTGATTAAATATTGAAGGAGAGGTTAAAGGTCAAGGTAATTTTGAAGGGGAAAGGTCAAAGGCGCAGAAGGTATAGACCAGAGAATTATGGTGTGAGCGGAAGTATGCACTCCTCTTGGAGTGCCATATAGTTTTCTAATCAGCACTGTTTTTGTTCACACGAAGGGGAAAATATACTAATATTGATTGGCTGGAGGGGCATGGTTTAAATTTAGCCCAAGATGATCTGAAAATCATACTCTCCTTGGACGAATAACATAGTAGTTTCAATATCACCAAGGGTTATAATTTAAACCATGACCAGATAAAACCCAGTCGATATTTCTCGTATACACCACATTGCTGTAGGTTAACCAATGAGATGACCAGAATATATGCATATGATATATAAAAACTATTGACTGGCTAGAAGGGCATGGTTGGCACTATTGGCTGGATAAACCAACAGCTGGAATCTTAGCATATGATAATAAGTGCATGTTATAACTCATTAAGGTTTTGGAAGTCGGCTTCACCCACCTGAACCTTCATAGGCTAAATTAACTAAATAACTTACTTTTGTTTTTCTGCCTTCTCTTCATCATCTGGTGATTCAGCTGTGTATGTCTTTGATTTCTTTAATTTCTCTCCTGTTTTTGAACTTCTTGTTTTTGGTTTTGCCCCTGGTTCCCTGTCTTTTCCTTTATATTCTCTTTGGTTTTCTTTATCCCTTGATTTGTCTTTTCGCTTCCTTGCAGCATCATCAGTTCCCATATCAACTGTGAATGAAGTTCCCTTAGTTGGTCGTTTTGAACCATTCACATCGCGAGCCTTCTCTCGCGCACGCGGTGCTGGCCGGGAAGGTTTTTGAAATAATTGGTCATCAGATCCAGATAACCTATTACTTCCAATATTTTCCTCATGTTTTCTATGATCTTGGGCTTTGCCTCGTGTGGTCTTATCATGTAGTGACTTAGACCTACGAGGCTTTGTTGGTGGTTTAGAAGAACCTGGTTCCACTGCATCAGCTCCAAGATCACTAGGCATAAAATCAGTTTCATCATCTCCTAAATGTTGTCGGTAAGCTCTAGACCGATACATAGGCTCGGACTCGACGCTGCTGCTCCTTTCAGGCATCTTATGAAACCTGTCTATATGTGTACGTAAAGGCTTCCGTCCCAAGCGCTCATGACCTTCGGTGACACGATGCAACTCAGACGAATAAAGAGACGAGTCTGTTGACATTATGTTTGAAACTTCAGATTCTGAGGAACTGGTTGGGCCAATAACAGCTAAAGGGACTTTCTTACCGGTTGTCCTACGTTTATGATGTTCTTTTTGCAACTCAATTTTATGTTGTAATTTAGATAATTTTGTACTTAGTTTTTCTACACCTTTAGCTCCTAGCATACGATATAATCTCTCAGAATCAACACTCAAATCAGATAGTGTAGTTTCCTTTAGTATATCATCATATTTGTTGTCACTTGGAGAGGTAGGTGTTTTTGTGTTTTCATTGCTTGTGCGCAATCTTTCTGTTTTATCTGGTTTTGTTTCATCACTGGTTGAACTGTTAGAATCATCATTTTCATCTTCTTCAAGTCTAAAAATGGAATAAAAGAGTATTGTAATAATAAAAAGGTTTTTATAGAGCACTTTAAACAAAGGAAGTCCCAGAGTGTTAGCTAACTGTACGTTAATTCTATGAAAGAAGATGGCACTTCAGGTATTTTTCAAGAGATGTCTCTTTGTAAATGAAAGATGGAAGGTTATTCTAAAGAGAAGATTCAGTTTTTTAATATAAATAAAATGTTTAACTTTATGAAATTAAAATTTCTTGAAACTAGAAAGAAATTTTAGAAGCAAGATGTGAAATTGTGAGCATTAACCGGTAGTGGTATCCATGCAACGTATTTTGTTAATGGAAACGTACAGTCCTTGTGTTTTGTAGGTCTGAGGAGCACCCTAGATTCTAACCTAAACCAGAGGCCTACGGCCGCTGACGTTCCTATGCACACAGTGCATGCAGTTGAATTAATAGTACACCTCCATGTGACCTTTGATTCCAGTCTAGAATG
>JAOTQE010007125.1:0-11182 GCA_025631205.1 Nesometra sesokonis
ATGTGCGGGAATTTCAAAATTAATCCGGATTCCCAGTGATGGTTTCCCTTGAGAATTCTGATTTTGTAAGGGTTAAGCTATTATTATTTTTCAAGAACATTTGAAAAAGTTTACCTATGTCAAGGAAAAAATGAAACAAAATGCATAATGTATGTATATTTATTATGAAGCTGGAGAAAATATCTTTGAGACCTTTCAAGCTCTGTTAGCCATATTTTAAAAATAAAATTATTCATTTCTTTTATGTATTCTGACATCAGTGCCCATAGTCCCTGTAACACAAAACGGAATACAATCAGATTTGTTAATTAAAATTCATTGACAAATATCATATACGTAAATATTAAAATTGTTAAAATATTTGTTTATACAGTAATAATTAAAGATTTAAAATGTAAAAAGAGAAATATTAAAATTGAAAATTATCAAGTGATACATTTATATCTTCAGGAGTTGGACACGTTACTTAATACATTAATCAAGGAGATCCTGAATACCTCAGCCCCTTCAAGGAAGGCAGAAGTGTTCTATGTTGTCCAGCGGTTTGTAAGGTCTGTGTGTCGTGTCTATGTTGTACTTAATATTGAGATGGCACCTGGCAAGAAATAGTAAGTGAATCATAGCTTTGTTTATGATTGATTTTAAATTTAATATACTGTATTTTATTTTGTCTGTTATGTTATAAACTATATGTTGTTTGATGATGTGTGGAAATTCAAACAAACAAACCAACAAACAAATTACTGAGTTTTCCTATAATTAAATCACAGAAAGCTTAAAGACTTTTAAGTTGCCACCAGTGGAACCTGTGTTCAAATTTCAAAATAAAATCTTTAGGATCCTAATAAAGGCAAACAAAGTTACTAAAATGTTTGTGATAGGTTAGTTTTTTACAACTTTTATAAGACAAAAATTTAATGAAATCTTTATTGTCCAAAAATAAAAAAATTGCAATGATTAAGTGGGAAGGTGGCATTTAGCTATGTTGGTTTAGCTGGTGGAAATCACAGTGCTGTGCGCTGAACCGTGACTCAGTGGTCCATGGTTTGATTCAAGACCATGCCACTCTCTGTGTTTCGGCTGGAGGATCGAAATACAAGTTACTAGCGCACCGTCTTTCGGATGAGACGTTAAGCCATTGGTCCTGTGTACAACATGGCTTATTTGCATGTTAAATAATGCAGTGTTCAAAAAAGAGTAGGGGATTGTCTCCCGGTGTACCTTCCAATCACCACCAGAAAGACATCACTGGAAATAAGTCCACTTCAGACTTTCATGGTTTATCCTTGGTGTTCTAAGCCACTGATTAAATCAAATCAAATATCAAATAAATATGTTGTTACTACTATACGTTCTTTTATAATAATTATCCAATCATATTAACAGTATTATTATGCTGTGCAATGTAATTTGAATCAATGTATTTTATGTTTGTATTTAAGTAAATTGTTGTAACAGGACCATATGCAAAACAGGTTTAAGATCCACACCTGACTATGTTTTATTTTGAATGCAGTAAATCACAATGACATATTATGTACAAATTTAATTTTACTTTCAGTAACTCTGAAGCAACAGATAAATGCAAGAAGGTGTTCCGAGCCCTCATTCACTTTGGTATCACTGAGTTATGTGAGATAGCGGATTCATTAATCTCACCTGTACGTATTGGTGTTGCACGCCCTACTGCTCCATTCCCGCTTTTCAGCACTCATGATGAAGCAATGCAGGTAACCATTCCATTATAATATAATGTGAATTTTACATTGGCAAAATAACATGAAAAATAATATCAAGTTTAGAAGTATAAAGTAATATTTAGAAATTTGTTCGCTTAAAAATAAATAAAAATAAAGAAAATGAAGTGACAAGCAATTTAGCCTTATTAAGTGCAAGAACTGTGATAAAACAAATTCTGATGTTCAGTTTGATAGCTTATCAATTAAAAATTGATTTTGGTCTATACATTTGAGGCTTGACATGACAAAACCACCAGGTTGAAGGAAAATTCAAAGTTGAGTATTGTTAAAACCATATACATTTAGCAACCTTTAAGATGAGGGGTCATTATCAAAATTGGACATCTATAACTGAAGTTATTGAACAATATACACAAATTTCCTTTGTGTTTGTTTATATTTCCTGTTGTTTATTTGCTTATTTCTCAATAATTCCCTGTGCAACAACTTCATGGTTTAAACATGTCTAGCCTCATATGAAACTGTACAGTTAATATAGGGTCTCTCTAGCTTGGTGATTATTGTGTTTGCCTACCAATCCTGAGATGCTGGGTTCAATCCTGTCCAAGTGCTAGGAGTATTCTTGCAACCACATTGCTTAATCCCTGTAATTCGTTTGATTCACAATATGGTGCGCCACCTATCATTTGCTGCGGACAGCCCGATTTCCAATTTTGGGGTCGTCATCGCAGCTACTGCGCAGTGCAGTTTGGCGCTGGCTTACCGAGGATTCCAAAAACGGTAAAAGCCGAGAAAGAATTCAAAGAAAAACTGTCTAAATACAAAGGAAATATACAATTGTTGTTTACTTTGGTCTTTGACGGTAAACACGAAATGCCTACTACGCACAATATAGTCTATGCAACTTGAAGGTGGATAGGCTTGCAAGCTGCTAGCTCAGCCGTCGATGTCGTCGATGTTGATGTTTTCCCATAAGGTACTGCGGATTTTGGCCTGTCTGCTGCAGCCGATAGTGCACTGTATTGCGAATCCACCGAATTAGTCTTGATCATAAGCATGATATAATATATACATCCTGTAAGTGGAAAGTTACTTGCTGTTGGATATGATTGGAATAGGTAACTAGTGGTACTTTTATTCTCTTCCTGCTGAATTGTAGGGCAGTGAAGAGTTATTTGCAACAGCTCCGCTTCCTCCAAGACCCACCTCACCAGCTATGAGGTCCGAGAGCTCCAGTATGAGGATGGCTTCTGCAAGACGTCAGAGACAATCTGAATCCAGCAGGGCGGTTGATGACGATGATGACCAATTGGTAACTTTGGCTGATGTCGAGGAAGTGGATGTGGTGATGGGGGATGCTAATGAGGATCCAGGACCAGATGGTGACCACAGGGGAGAACATCAGGATCAGCAAGATGAACAACAGGAAGATGATGGTAAATAACTTTGTTGATAATTTTTTTTATGCTAAAAGAATTGTGAGATTTCACCACAAAATTAATCTCATGATTAGAAAATATTTTTTTCCTTGGAACATCCAAATAGAGTATAATGTAATCCGTAATATAAACTTTAAATGATTTTCCTAAGATAGGTAGATCCAAAGATATGGCCATTTTACGTTTTGCTGTATGGAAGCATATTTTTGAGGAAATTGCCCACAAGGTAATATAAAAATAAGCAAAAAAAAAAAACAAAAAAACCATCGATCTCATAAAATGTGCATAATGTAGATTTTCCTGAATTAAAATTAACCTAAAGAGTATTTTATAATAAAATTTAAGTACCAAAGTACTCAAAATATTTGTATGCCTATTGTTATCTTCCTGTCTGTGTCTACGTGTGTGTTTTTCTGTCTGTTGTCAACTTTACCCTTCAGCACAGCCATTGCATCGTCAGAGGTAAGGTTTTGATATTTGGCATGTATCTCTTATGACAGGACCTTCCTGTTTTTGCCTTACATTTGGATCATGTGAACTTGACCTTTGACCTCAATTTATAGTCTGATTTTCATGTGCTATATTGAAATTTAGCTACTGCCATAAACAGTGTTTTACAAATATATCTTGTTTGTTTTAGAAATAGGAGGTGAAAATAGTGATATGGATCTAGACCTGCTAGCCGAGAGTGACAGTGATAGTGAGAGTAACCATAGCAACCAAGATCATGATAATGTTGTTGATAATCCGGATAATGCGAGTGGCCGTCGAAGCACAGTGCCACCTGCAATGGTGGGATCTGATGCAGGTGAGCATTATGTTACATTAACAAGGATTTGTTTACAAAAAATTAGCATTGACATTTAGCTCAGTTGGCTAAGCTGGTAATCACTACGTTGTGCGAGACTGCTGGTCCCAGGTTAAAAAAATACATCACTCTGATTTTTTTTCGGCTGGAGGGTTTATCACAATCACTTATATAATATTGAATGACTTTGAGGGGGATATCAACAAATATTGTACTTGCTGTGAAAAAATATTGAACGAGTTGAAGACAAGTTCAATATTTTGAGCAAGTACAATATTTTTCGGTATCCCCCAAAAAAAACATTCAAAATTATATTATTCAAATATTTAAGCTAGGTCTGCTGCTAGCCTAGGCCTAGGCCCGATTCTTCAAGATATAAATTCATGTCTTGTAAATATTTGTGATGATGACAATGTCAGTTCTTGTAGCTTTATGAGTATCTTGGCTACCTTTATTACTTAGTAATTCTGCATAATCAACAGAAAGATTGTGCGAAATGCTGAATTTATAGGGTGGTTCTAAGCCTACATGTGCATTCGCCGTATGCAGCTCTCAGTGTCGCCCTGCTGTGTAGGCTACGTATATCCGGTCATTTTCTTGAATTAACAATCCTTGTGTGGCAAAATAAGAATTGAATATTACTCCTGTTCACAGGCAAACCTGTTTACTACCAAGCTACATTTCCACAAAATAATTTTTTAATAATAGGTGCAGGATCAGTGGCAGCATTCTTCTCGGAGGAAGATTCATCATCGAATCAAGACGATGGAGAAGAAAGCGAAAATGAGATGGAAGAGGAGGAAACAGAAGAGCCAGCGTTCCTCGATGTACAACTTGAACGTCCACCATCGACTCGTACTGGTGAACGGCGCCCTCAAATACCACACCCAATGCAATGGGCCTACCGTGCCCCACAGCCAAGCACCACGCCATCAAGTACATCAGCTGCATCTTTAAGTAAGTTATAAGTTATCTTGTCAGACAGAATACAGCCTGAAATTGTTTCTCAAGACCAACCAACCAAACTCTACAAAGCCTTCAACAAATGTGGGGTCTAGGGGTGTATTAGGAATTAGGGAGTGGGTGCTCAAAACTGGTCAAATTTTGACAAGAAAGAAATCTGGATTTTTTATGGTGATGTGGTTACATTCGTTTCTTCTGAAATTATATATCTTTCCCTCTAAAGGGGTTCTTTATTCCCTCTGAAGGGGGGGTATTTAATGACCCAATCTCCATACATATTTTTTTTCTATCGCCCAAGGAATACCCCCTCTAGATATGCCACTGAGGTCTCACCAAAGAAAGTCGCATCATGGGATAATTAAAAACAAATTCATTGGTACACGCCAGTAAAACATAATAAAACTTTAATACAAATTTTACATGAGATTTCTAGTGTAAATAGATGCAAAGATGTGAGCATTTAGAAGTTTCAGTTTTCGGAAACATGTTTTAGAGAAATAATTAAAAATCACTTAAAAACTGCAAATCTGCATACAGCATACTTTCCGAAATCAAAACTGATTTTAACAAAAATATTATAATGAAATGCAATAATGTAAGTACCATTTTGCTCAAAATTAATTAAAAAACTAAATTTTTCAATAATTTTAGGGATTATCTGAATTTTATTTCACCAATGATTCAACTCATTTTGGGGCAACACAAGAAATTGTTTGTCACTTTGTGTTTTATTGTTCCATCGCATGAATAAACCAAAGCAGACTGCACTATATATATTGGAAGAATAATATTTTCCCACCCAAAAAAAAGAGGTGCTATAATTATCGTTTGTATCACTTGACTAGTTACCGTATCACAGATCACGATTCATCAACCTTTCTGTATTTGCCGACATCCAATGTAATTTGATCAGGACTCAAGGGAATTTTTAGGTCACATTTCACTGGTAATAATGTAACCTCACATTCACAGAGCATCACAAACACTTGGGTGGATCTGATAACACAGCAGTGGCAGGAAATGCATTTAATTTGTACCTCCTTTTACACTGTGCTAAAATCATAAGAATATTTTGATCTTAATTACCATCTTTTTGTGATGTTTGTGAGACTGTTTTTCGCATAAAAATTACCATTTTTCTTGCAATTAAAATTCTCCAGTGGGAGCAGTTGGCGCAGCAGTTCCGGTTTAGAATTCCAATCGAAAGGTTGGGAGTTCGTAACTCACTCAAGCCACTTGCTTGCGCACCTCAGCATTGCACTTTACTCACATTGCTTCAGTCTACCCAGCTTTACGCTGGGTACTGGCAAATTGCTGGGAAGTAACCTGCGATGGACTAGCGTCCCATCCAGGGGGCGTGTCATACTCTCATCCTATGCTATAGAAACTGGAAATAAGCCCCAGTCCTATGGACCATAATTCTCGGAAAAGGACTCATGCAGTAAAAATTGAGTATGGAGTACAAATACAGAATAATTATTTTATTCAGATTTGATGTGAATTAGCATGATGGAACCTAGATACATGGGCATAGTATATCAGTACTAGACTCATGACTGCAGGATTCCAACATTAAACTACTGGATCTTTATAGATTTCAATCAATATGTTTGACATCTTAAGCTTCCAGTAAACAACCCTCCTTTTGTTAGACCTGTTATATTTCCGTACCTTCACCCTCTTTTAATTGAAATGCTCACACTTGTTTTTTTTTTGTTGTTGAGAGTGTTGATGGGTTTTTTTTTTAAATGTTTTGATTCAGATTCTCTATTTTCCATTAGTATGGTAATATTAATAGACAAACCATTATGCCTTAAAATAGAGTAGTGGTTTTCTTTTGGCTATTTTCTGCCGCCCTAAAAAAATTAAAAAAAGTATAATGCATACTTCAAGCAATGAGATACATGCTATAATGACATACATACTCCAAGCAATGAGATACACGCCATCATTGCTTGAAGTATGCATTATACATTTTTAGTTGAGGTTGACTAGTGGACCTTTTGGATCTAAACAATTTCTTTTAAAAGTTTTTTTTTTCAGTTGTTTTGTGCATTTTTTGTTTAAAAAATAGCCTTTTATTCATATCTCAGACCAAAAAAAAAAAGGTTTGATCATGTTTTATGTAGATTAAGCACAGTATTTTGCTTGCATAATTGTTAAAAAACTTGTTTTGCCCACCCAAATTCTAATCTCACCTAGACTTTACTTTTTAGATTCAAGTAATATTAATAATAGTAAATTATAATGTTTTAATATAATGAGAAAATTGTTGGGCTAGGTGTTCCTCGTAGACCGCCATAAAAGTTATTTGTAATAATAATAATGATTTTGTATTAAATTCCTACATTTATTTTGTAGGCTCAAGGGGTTTGATATACATCGACCCAGTGATCAGGAGAAACGCTGCATTGAGCATATCAGCAACTGCAACTCCAGCGGAGGCTAATCCTCAGACCATGTCTACAACATCCAACTGTCTTGCTAGGGCATTCGGTGTGGTTATACGGCAAGTGTCAGATCTCCTTGCTATGCTGCCTAACTACCATGGTGTGGAATCATTAGATGAATGTCTTAAGGTTACTTACCAGGATACAGTAGATATTCAGGTATGTTTCTCAATAAAAAAAAAATATAATTATTAAAAAAATGCAAAAGAAGCACAACTTTGTATAACGTAAATTATATTTACTGAGCCTTTGTAAATATACGATTGTATATGTGGCAGAACAAAGCCAAATGAAACAAGTCGGAAAATTGAAAATTGAGTTTTTTATGGATTATAAAACTACACATTATTTTCTTTAACATGCAAAAAAATTCAGTTTTATACGATGTTTCATTGCAAAGTTATGAACAATTGAAGGTCAACATTTAAAATGTAAGTTTTGAGAAAACTGCATTTGAAAATTTTTTATCAGTATACATTGACTAAGCAAGGTCATTTATAAATTGCATTTTGTAAATAATTTTTGATCATATATTTGAAAATTGTTCAGGTAGTATGAAAACTGAATGTATGAACTGTATATTTTTGAAATAAAATAAAATTTGAAAAAAATGATCATTTTTAAATTTCTGCCTACTTTGGAAAACTAGCATTTGCGAATTATGTCTCATTTGGTTTGTCTCTGCCACATATATTTTTTTTATTGTTTATACTATTTATTGTAAAAATTGTGTAACACTTTTTCTGGCTTCTGTCTATGCTATACAATCTTTTCATTTTTTTTATTATAAAAAAATAAAGATTGATTGGAATGTTTTCAATGTAATACACTAAATATAACCCATTAAGTTGGTAGACTTGCTTCAAATGTGGTCCTTCTTGTGGTGATTGAGAAGTGCAGTGGAAGACAATCCACTTATATTTATATATAGGTTAACACAATCATTGTTATTGTTGTATCTTAAAATATTTGTTCATGTAAAATTTAAATTGTAATTTGTAGATGTACGTTGATTACCATGTGAAAGTAACGGCTGAATGGTTGACATCAATAATGGACAGCACAGAGGCCCAGCTACGCTTTGGTAAAGCAGTAACATCCAGTACCGATCCAGCGCATCCAACTCATCCACTACACGCATCCTACATAAGAGGACTACGCGGATCTGACAGGGAAGCTGCCACACGCGAAGAAGAATCCTTCTACCGCAACTTAGAAAACCGACGAAGAGCCAGAGGCGGATTGGATGCTTCTCGCAGTGTTAGAGCCGAAGCATCTCATAGCATTAGAATGGACTTTTTAAATTATGCCTTATCGCTAATGCGTGCTCATAACAGTGAACATTCGGGAAGTCTTCCAATTGTTGATGTTTCAGCATTGAAGCATGCAGCGTACGTAATGGACGCGCTGATTTACTACATGCGTAGTAGTGAGCATGATATGGTTCCACATCAAGTACGTGTTCATGAGAACTTGTGGCATCAAGGCCATCATTACGAAAAAGAGGATGTGGTTGATGATGACGGTACGGACGCTAGTATAGTGGCTGATAACGACAGCCTTATTGAAGAGGAACGTCATGCACCAAGCACATCCACGGGTCCTAAACATCCATTCTTTGTCCGATCTGATTCCACAACCTTCCTTGGTTGCCCCCCTCCCGATTCCTTTCACACGCCACTCGTCGAAGCACTGCCATTAGCGGAAAGACCACATCTTCTTAAACCTGAAGCAACCAGAGAGGATTTATTTGGTCAGCCACAGCCATTTGTTCCAGCACCAGTTGGCAGCTCTCGTCAAGCAGATTCGGTTTCGGTTGATCAGCGTTATTTAGAGGTTCTTCCAACGAGGCTAAGCATCAGTAATCGACAAGAGATGTTTGTGCCGGTAGATGATCAAGTGCCTTTGGATACTCAAGTTAGCGGAGGTCTTGATCGTAACATAAATGTAGCACCAGACCCTAGGCCTGGAAGATCACAGAGTGAACCATCCGATGTCAGAAAATCAGAAATGGCCAGCAGTTCAAGCCAATATTCGGGTAATTATTTAAAATATTGGAGGGAAATATTGTATTTAATTGGAAAGATTAGGATTCTTTAAATTGCCAATGAGAATAATCATATACAAAATGAGTTTAATCTGTATTTTTATTTTATTGTATTCCTTTTGGCAAAATCATTTAGACAAAAACAAAAGAAAAAAAAACAAAATAGTATGAAAAAGACAGAAATCAACAAGGAATAGCAAAAGTAACATTGCTGTCATCCATTGAGGATGTGCTATTCTTGTGAAAAAAAGTTTAATTGATTTCCTGTATGTAGTTAAAAAAAAGTCTTAAAATTATAGTGTGTTTCTATGTCAGGTTTGTGTAGATGGCTAGAATCATTACAGTGCAAAGGCAGTTGGAATCCTATCATTCATCTTGCATTAAATGTATGCTGTCTTCCTAGTATTATTTTTTTTAGTGTAAAGTGTATTCAGGCATCCATGGAATGCAGGGGTAGTACATATGCACCCCTCTTAAATTGTCCCTTATAAAATAATACATTAAAAAATCAATAAAAAATAAAATAGATATTGTCAACAGAGTGCAAATAATCCCTTTTTTTGTTCATTAAATTTTGCACAATAAACTCTTCCCTCTGGTGTGAAAAGTGCACCCCCCTTAAAAAAAATCTTGGACTTGCCTCTAGAATGCACTTTATTAAACCTCATTGTTGTTATTAATATATAATGCATTTTGAAATAAATTTTACATTTCCTACATTTTAGGTGCAAGTCTAGCGAGTGTGTCTACATTACCAGTTAATCAGAGTCTGGGTAGCAGTAGCGATCCATCCACCAGCTCACTACCAACCAATCCTAGCTTCTCCAGTATGAATCCACTAGATGCCTCGCAGTCTCTGTCATCATCGAGTTCTCAAGAGGTCAACCCTTTAATGTTCTTGCCAGTTGGAATCAAGGTCGAACCTACAAAAGGAGTCATACGAGTTGCCGACAACTATTCAAGCAGTAGTTCCTCCGGTGTCCAACCACAAGAGGTGTCGGTAATAAGAACTGCCGGTTGGGTTGAGCAACCTCCTCAGGCAACTGACGGCACTATGGGTTTCAGTCCGATGGGTCCGAGTGGTGCTCTCAACCTAAGTATGCAAGCCGCGGACGAGCAGCTCCGGCGCAGTCATCCTGGTTCGGAACAAATCCCTAGACTACCATTCCCATCATACCAGCTGCCAATGCCGTCAAGAGTATTGCCTGGTGTTCCACCCGTGCCGCCTCCACGTGCTCCGATGATGGCTCCGCATCCTGGTTTAAGCGTCAATCCACCTGGTAATCCCGGATCTGTTCACCTACCAAGGAATGTAGTCTCTGGTGAGGGAACCAGTTCAGCAACTGCTGGAGAGAAGCCTGGACCTAGAGCGCCACCACCAGCAACAGGTGCATCTGGTGCGTTTGAAAACCTCTGGTCATCTTTATTGGTGAACCCAATGGAATCTGTTGGCAATAGTACAAGTTTATTTGGAAGGTAAGAGTATGAATGAATAACTAATAATCAACATAACTATGAATAGTTGAAGTAGCTTCAACTATATAGAAGGGGTTTTTTGGTAGTGTATACAACCTATGTGATAGCATATATATTGTATATAATGTAGACTTCTCCAAGTCTGTATACAGTATTATATTTTAATACCCTATTCAGACTACCATTGCAAATATCGCATTGTGATCAGTTATGATGTAATCGGTGGTAATCCAATTCCCGATCACAATCAGTCGCAAATTTCAAACGCATTCATACACACATTTTACTTTGTAACAGTT
>JAOTQE010007136.1:0-22818 GCA_025631205.1 Nesometra sesokonis
AATTGTCTAACCAAAAACGTCATATATCTCGTATACTGTGATTTGTGTGGTAAACAGTATGTCGGAGAAACCAAAAAAACACTCTCTGAGAAATAGAAAAAATGCCAAAAATCTTCTAAGCAACTCATTGAAAGGAAAAACAATTGGAATAAAAGTAACATTCAAATACAGTAATCGTTTATTTCTTGATTGATTGATACGCTGCCATGAGTCATGACTGACATCTTTTGACTTCAGATATAAATGTGACATTCTTCCCTGAGGTTGATTTGAGGAGAGCATGCGCTGATGGATTTTATTTTGTCGTTCCAGCAAAATTGGTCCCATTTTTCATTTATACGAAGTATATATGCGATAATATATCTTTATGGCTTTTGCAGCAATTAACTTAAATTGAGAATATGTAGTTTGTTTCCGTATGTTGAAATTCGACATAAATACATAGTACTGGACCAAAGGTGTTTTTTTTTCAGATGAAAAGTTAACGTTCTAGTGAGGGCGCCGATTATTCGTTATGACGATGGTTTGTATTGGGTGACGTCAAACCAAGGCTATCGATAAGTCCATACGGACGCTTCTAATAAAAAAAAATATGCAAGGCTGTCTAAAAATGTTTTTCTGTAAACCTATGAAAACAGAACGCTTCCGGAAATGATACGATACGATACTGTATCTGTACTAATTGAATACATAATTTATGAATTTAACACGATACTTTGTCTAATTTAAAATTTCTTCTCTTTGGACGTAAACAAATTTTAGTTAATTTTGTCAAAAATGATGTTTTCAAAAATGGCATCGCGACATGCTCCGCCCAGTTCGTAATATTCGCAGAAAATTAAGGAAGAGTAATAATATAAATAAACTTTAAACTAAAATTGCTTGGACAAAAACTTACAAAAATCGCCCATTAAACTCTAGTAAGGCGTTTGTACGCTCGTCAGTAACTTTCATTCTCTGATTTTCTGTGCAGCTTCACGTTCGATATATTTATAGTGATATTAATTTTGTTTAAGAAAGTTTAGTATGTAGTTTTTGAATACATTGTTTTAAACTTACTATTAAATGTTAACATATTTAAGGATCATATTACACACGTTTTAAAATGTCTTATAATAGTTACTAAAATGTTCTTCGCATTGTTATAATTCAGTTATCACATGTCGTTTCTGTTTAAATATATAAAAAGTTGTTGTAATTAACAATACAAATCATTGATATTGAATACATTTAAATGCTAAGATATCAAATTAATCTTTTCGCATATTTAGATTTAGCCCAGTATTTAAAATGTCAATCAAAAACGATGTTTGGAATTGATCAAAACTAATCTATTTATTGAATTTGATCAAGTTGATCAATTCCAGCAATAGTATTTTATGTTTTATATTTCTATGTACCGTATGACTAAATATGAAATACTATGATTGGTAAAATCAGCACTTTATAATTTATTTGTAAATATGTAATAATCCTTATGATTTTAGTATTTTGAATTGTCTGCTTGCTAGCCTTTAGGTAGTTAAAATTATTTCATTTTCAGCCCTCGGTTTGCTTGTAAAAATTATACCGCAATAAATAAACTAATACAGTACAGTATTTTAGAATTCTTATTATTAATTTAATCTTGGATATCGGTACTATTATAATTAATTAATTTCATATAAGCATGAAGAACTTATTAGTACGTGATTTCTAACATATTTGTTACCGTCGGACACCTTGACCCAAGAAACGTTAGTCTATAAATTTAACATGCAATTATAAATTGGAATAAAACACATAATTGGACATTTTAAAGTGTTAATTAGGTTCCAAATGAACAAACTTACGTGATTTAGAGGTCACACTTTGTCCAAGTGACGACATGTATCCTAGATAAGCGATACTTTCATCTATATGGTATAATCGCTTAAGGCAAGTATGAACTTTCGAAAAGAATATTTTCCCACAATAATGAGTTTTAACAAGTGAAAGTAAGTGAAGAATGATTATGTAACACGCAGATAAAGTTATGTGGGTATGAAGTGATAAGCGAACATCTTTGATTAAATTTCTTTTCTTATTTTCTCTTGTTTACTAATTTAGATGATTAAGCAACAGTGTTGAGAGATTACACCAACTCAGCAATCAGATAAACTGGAACAGAATACCCTCTGATGATACAACTATTTTAACCGATTACATATAGGCCTAATAAAATGTGTTCTATTGCCAAAAACGCATCTGTTTTCTTCTATTTAAACTACTCTCTACTGTTTTTTACCCATCTCTACGACTTGGGAGAAGCACCATGAGCGCATGTTGCGGATATGGCGCTATATAAATCTACATTATTATTATTATTATTACTATTACTATTACTATTCTATTACTATTACTATTATTAAATATATTATTTTTGTCGTAAAATACCGACTGAATGACAAGGGGTGGATGTAAGGGGTATACTTTAACCCTCTTAAACCCACATAAAAATAGACCAGTGTTTTAGGTTATAGGCCTAACATATAAAAACCGTCGTTGAATAAACAACAGAATGGCTATATGGAGACCCAATAGCATTTGTTTTGATTATTAAAATCAAATTGGACTGAGAGAGACAATTGGTAAATAACATGATTCTCATAGAGACTGACCTTAAGAATGGCCGACTGATTGAAAATCATTGACTGACTATATACACAACCAGGGAAATACCAATATAACTAAAGAAACCACTGCAAAGTTTACAACAACTAACAGAAATTTAAAAAGCACGGACCGACCGACCGAAAGGATCAAGCATGGAGATGCATCTGTAAAGCGTTAAGATGATTAGCACACCATTAGTAAGAACAGAAAAAAGTATATATGCCCCGTCGTTTCTGCATTTAATATTGAAACAGGCAAAATCATAAGGTGGTTTGCTATAGTGGAATTAAGCAAAATGAATGAATAGTAGGTTTCATTTTCAGGGATTTTCAGATTTTACAACAAAATCATCTACGCAAAATGTAATTAGTAATCAACCCTTTACTGAACTCAATATTACGATGATAGCTACGGTACCTTCCGATAAAAAAATCTCAAGAAAAAATTAGATACTTTTAGAAAATGTTTTGATTCAAATATTCACGATTAAAGAAACAGTAACATTGGAAGTCGTTATTTTAGGCTTGTAAACTGTGTTAAAATAAGCGTTCATTACCCAACAAATTGATTGACATACCGACCAACCTACTATTAAGGATAGTCATTTATGAAAAAACTGTCTGCTAGATTGGAAATCACAAGACTAACAAAAATAAGGAAAATTGCAAGTTAAACGTAGTAGGACCAACTACACGACAGATGAATCATCCACAGATGTGCTGTAATGTGCAGAGATCCTTGGACGCATCTAAAACGTAGATTTAAGTTTACTGGCTATTAACTTAATCAGCCAAGATACTGCGATGTTGACATCTACAGGTAACACAAACACTAAATATAGTTTTGAAAGCGCCTTATAAACAACCGAGTTATTAATAATTCTATCCTAAAACAGCCGGAACACTAATAGCATATTATCTCCATCAGATGAAAAGAGAAAGAATAAAGCCAATAAAACACCTGGTTGGAGGAAACTAATATAACACACACCAGTGTCTATACGAAGGAACATCGTCTGAAGATTTGACATAAAGGAAGTAATGTTATTCCAAAAAATGTTTTGACTAAATCTTTGGAATGACTGTTCTCGGACGCTAAGAATTCAGATCCAGTACATTTAGTTCAGATATTCCATTCTTGATAATGCCTCTAGCCGTGGAATACTGTCACAGAGCCGTAAAAGACACAAATAAACCTCAACTTACATAACTTGCAAAGTGTAATAATAGTTGGCATATCTTCAAATGGGTTCCTAAAATAGACCATGAATCACTACATTAATCAGACTTCGATATCACAATTGTTATCATACTTCACATTATCATTGAAAAAAATACCAATGTTAATTTTTATTGTCACAATGGTTAATAAGTGTTTGTTATTTCTTTTTAATTTCGGGCCATGACCTTTCATTTTTAATTCTATACATTATCATTCTAATTATCTTGCCCGGTTGTTTTCGATTTATCATCCCCGTCATAAGCTGCAAACATCATGACCTTAATTTAGATGCTCCTTCCTCCAGAGTGAGTCACGGGTTGCTATTGAGGAGACTGTCCCCAGGAACGCGCCGTTTAAAAGCGCGGGATTGTGGGCCGCCCGTCAAATCGGATGGTTCTATTGTCTGCTGCTGGTCGGCTAGACGCGTACAACAGATCACAGGTTGAGATTTTCTAATATTGTTTGAAACTTATTGCTGATAAATTGACTTCGAAGCAACTAAATATGTATTCTTCGTTTCTAGTCTTTATTTTATATATTTGTGCAATTTTAAACGGTAAGTTTTTATTAAACATTGTTTTATATTGATAAAAATCATGTAAATCCGTGAATACTGCATAATCAAGTGAACTTATTTTAGTTGAATAAAACTTTAAATGAAACACATTATTTTAATGCTATTTACCAATAATTTGATTATATCATTAGATTTATATTAATGTGCGTTTTAAATTGCAATTGTGAGATCTTACAAATATTTTCTTTTTTTCAATTTCAACAAATTTTTTAATTTGAGGCAAACACACCAAGATGTTGCACAGGAAGTTATTGAGAAATACGCAAATAAACAAAACGAATAAACTAATACAAAGGAAATTTGTGTATATTTTGTCCAATAACTTTGGTCAGATGTTGATGATTGACCCCTTGCGAAAAGTATTATTATGGTTTTATCTCAATTGTCAATTTTCCTATAACTTGGTGGTTTTGCCGTGTCACGCTTTATTTGGTCTAACGAATCAATATATGCCTATTTCTATAAGTTACCATGATATTGACAATAATTATTAATATATTCCATTATGTAAACATAATTTAATTAATTTTGATATTACTGTATTTTACTTTGTTGAATAATTAATTTTTAAAATGATACTTTGATGATAATTTATAATTTGAAGTTTATTTGCGTATGGTTTGTGCTGAGTAAGGTGTTAATAGATTTAAAGTATATTAATTGATAGTTTCCGTAAGAGTTTTAAATCCTACGGAAACTATCAATTTATTACTTTAAAAACAGCATTACCCGTTGTTAATATACTACTACACTATACTACTACATTTACTATGCAATGATACCAGTTTTACTAAAAAAAACACAACGTAGATAAACTTTAATGACTTAAAACTATCTTCTTTGTCTTCACCCGTTTGCGTTATTACGGTAGTGCTAAGCGGATTTTTTTTTTCCAAAGTTTACTTTTTAGTTGAATCTAATATAGCAAAATCTTCTTTTTTTGCCCACCTTGGAAGTTAAAGTCATGTTGGGAAAGATCCTTCAAAGTTGCTGCACCTATGTTATGGAACGGTTTGCCATTGTATATTCGTGATTTACACTCTGTTTCTGTTTTCAAACATTGTTTGAAAACTTACCTATTTAGTTCTTTCTGATTCCTTTTTTCTTTTTCACTTGAAGTGCATAGAGACTTTATTTTGTATTTTGCACTATATAAATATTTAACCATTAACCATTAGCCATTAGCATTGAAATACCGCATAGCAAATACCAGCAAATTCAGAGACGTTTTATACGGTACTTACATTACATGTGATCATGCTGTAAACCGCGATTGAACCCGTTTTTTAAAGATACTAATAATCGTACTAATATAAACAAAACCACGTTTGAGGTGAGTCTTTTCCATAGGGGCGGCATGAAAGGGTAAATAAAATAGTTTTATAAGGCCTAATATTAGGAAAAATTTCATGCGGGGCAATTTTGTGAAATACAAATATTTTACTGCTAATTTTGTTTTATTTTTCTGTGAGGATTATTCCACTAATATTACAGAAGACTTACTTTATTCTCTTAACGTAAAACGACGAAAATTTCTTTGTGGATTGGTCTGATGGACCACTCCAAAGAGAATGACATTTAACTTCGAATAACTTCAAATTAACTTCAAAAGAGTGAGCTTATTCACTATTTTGCATTAATTTTATAATAATCCAATAAGCAGAGAAATAGAAAATGAAATTAGTGAAAAAAGGAACGTTTAATTATCCATATACCTCGTCAAGTATTTAATTATTACTCCAATGACTAGGGTTAATAAATTGAAACGTTTAATGGTTAGTATATACTAACTGAAAGTTAGAATAAAAACATGAAAGTCGAAAATCAAATTATATTTCTCACTAACTTTATATTCTTTTTAATTTCCTAATCTTAATGTTGCAACTTTATCTACAAATGAAAATTGGACTTTAGGGTACAAAATGAATGTCTGACACATAATTTTACTAAATAAAAAATAAGAATATTTTTTTATATGATAATTTCATTAGGAAATTTAAGACATTTCATTTAAAAGAATATGATAAGGATAAGCACTCGCCACTTTAGTATGTTACGATAAGTCATCACACAGGGAACCTACGTACAACAGTTCCTGGATATTATTGACTATGGAATGCAGATTACGTCATATCTCGATGATAAGAAAAATGATTCGATTGATGAAAAATTCTTCGACATGAAAATTATCTGATCGGTGAATAATTTCTTTTAAATCTTTAAAACAATCACTGATCGATGATTAAAATTCATTTACTGTCAAAAGTACACTGATGATTCAAATGCTTCGATAATAAACAATGCTTTATTTTGAGAAATGTTCCGATCGGAGAATCAAATGTCATGATATGAAAACTGCTTCGATCGATGCAAAATGCTTTGATCGTCGAATCAATGGTTTCGATCGATAAAATTGCATTGATCGGGAATTAAGATGCTTGGTTACAAAATGAACGTTTAATTATCCATATACCTCGTCAAGTATTTAATTATTACCCCAATGACTAGGGTTAATAAATTGAACCGTTTAATGCTTAGTATATACTTTAAGTATTGAAAGTTAGAATAAAACATGAAAGTCGAAAATCAAATTATGTTTCAATTAATCACTAACTTCATATTATTTTTAATTTCCTAATCTTAATGTTGCAACTTTATCTACAAGTGAAATTTGGACTTTAAGGTACAATATGAATGTCTGACACATAGTTTTACTACTAAATAAAAAATAAGAATATTTTTTTATATGATAATTTCATAAGAAAATTTAAGACATTCCATTTAGAAGAATATGATAAGGATAAGCACTTGCCACTTTAGTACGTTACGATAAGTCATCACACAGGGAACCTACGTACAACAGTTCCTGGATATTATTGACTATGGAACGCAGTTTACGTCATATCTCGATGATACGAAAATGATTCGATTGATGAAAAATTCTTCGATATGAAAATTATCTGATCGGTGAATAATTTCTTTTAAAAATCTTTGAAACAATCGTTGATCGATGATTAAAATTCCTTTACTGTCTAAAGTACATTGATGATTTAAATGCTTCGATAATAAACAATGCTTTATTTTGAGAAATGTTCCGATCGGAGAATCAAATGTAATGATATGAAAACTGCTTCGATCGATGCAAAATGCTTTGATCGTCGAATCAATGGTTTCCATTGAAAAAATTGCATTGATCGAGGATTAATATGCTCGGTTGAATGAAACGTGGGATCGATTATGATGACTCAAATGCTTCGATTGATGAATATTGTTTCGAAATTGGAAATGCTTCGATAGATGAAGTATGTGTCCATATAAAAACTGTTTTGCTCAACGAACATGTTTGTTATGAAAACTTCATTCTTTAATCGATGAAAAATACCGAAGAATTTTTAAACGAGCGAAGCATTTGGATTGACGCATTTCTCATTAATCAAGCAGTTTTCATTCAAAGACTTTCTTTAAATCATCCATCGAAGTATTTTTTTAATCGATCAAATCATTTTCCATCCATCGAAAGGTTTTTTATTCGAATAATTTTTTATTGAATGAAGCAGCAATTATATTATCATGGAATTTTTTTTCATATGTACTGTATGATAGTTGCACTTTTTAAATTTGGTGTGCAGTCATGGGGATATTTAATTAGGCCTACTCCGATTATAATTGATGTCTCAAACTTATGAGGGCAGCTTATCTTAAAAACAAGGAAGTCTGTGAGCCGATGTGAAATTACTCACTATCATTTGTTTGTCAGCTGATTTTCCGGCTTTTAGTCACACACACACACACACACATTTTCCACCTTTCTCTTAAATGAACGGAGAAGGGGAAAAGTAGAGTAGGTCAGATGTAGAGATAAGGTACCGTAATGTGAAACACAACATACCACATGTTTCACAATGTTTTATTTGGGCAATTTGACCTCCCGTGACCTAACGATTATTTGTGTCCAAAGATAAACATTTACAACAAGTTACAATTAGGCCTCTATAACATGAAACCGTCTTATTTTTTACAATATGTTTAGCTTATAATTAACAGTTAGATTATATCTATAGTATTTCAATTTTAAATATGATACTAAATATGATTCTACAAATTAGTCAATACTGTCGGATTTCACCTCAACATACATACTAATTACATCAAATTAAACATAATATATCTTAAAAGTCCAGTTTAATTAACTGCGTTTTGTGTATTCAGTGTTAACAATTATCACTTCCTTTGCATGTCATTGGTAAACCGTGTAAAGCGTATGGTAGGCCTACATTAAGTCCTAAGAAATACTAAATGCTCCAAAGACATGAGTTTTAAGCATCTGTATGTATTATTTTAACGGCTAGATAGTAAACTTCCATAGAATACATAGCCCAAAGTGTAATTCCATAGAAGCGCCTACTATTAAATGATAGGCCTATGTCCGGAATCTAACCAATCAAATCGTGTTACGTTTTAAGGCTACTGCTACGATGAAACTGTGCCCCCACTCTTTCATAAAGTTTCAAATAAATGGAAGTAAATATAATCCAAATATACCGGTAAAGATATTAAAAACAAAATATATGTAACATATATGTAAATAAGTTGAATGACAAAAGAATGTTACAAATACAATAAGTGTAAAACAGTTGTTATTATTTAACTTAGATGTTTGTGACGAAGGCTGACAACCATCAATATTAGGCGCCTGCATGGGAATGTAATTCTACAGTGTTAAGTTCACTATCTAGCCGTAAATAATTAAGTCTCCCCCTTAAAGATAATAGCAGAATAAGATTCATCGATATGCAGATAAAACATATAAACAGCCATTGTGGTGACAAAGGCTCTACCACCATTATGATTTTGTGTATTGCAGTGTTTATAGTATTATTTTACTCTTTTTTCATTTAGTGTCAGCTAGTTGGACGTATGGACCAGATAATAATGGCAAGTAAACTGTTCATGTTTTTTCTAAATAAACATTTACGACTGTTTTCTAATGTTACATCATACCGTACATAACGACACATAATATTTATGTGTCGTTATGTACGGTATATACACATTACGTAGGTTCAAAGGAAATAACAGAATGAGTGTCCTAACAAATGTAACAAAAACTGAAACTTAAATATGATGTAACATTAGAAACAGAGTTCATCACTGGCTTGCATTAATTTTCTCCTTGTAAATTAAATAATAGGCCTATATAACTTATTTTTTTCTCTAATTGCTTGTAGTAGTGTTCTGTTTTTCACAAATAGTCAAATTTCTTGAAAACAATTATGAAATAAACACATTGAATATTTGTTTGAATTGAAGAACCTTAACATATTTCTTATAATTTATTATGTCAAACTCATGATAACGATAAAATATAATACATTATAATACAGTAATAACGAGACATAACAAGTATAATATTAAATATTTATCTCATTTAGGACCTGCATTTTGGAAAGAAACATACCAGCAATGTGGAGGAATGAGCCAATCACCAATCAATCTAGATGACACAATAGCAGAGGAAATTGACTTGGGAAACTTTCATCTTGAAGGGTACTTCGATGCCCCTGAACCAGGTCTTATGAAAATAAGGAACAATGGTCATACAGGTAGGTTATATCCTGTACATAAATAGAAGCAGTGATCGCATTTTGTAATTTCTGCAAATACTTCTTCAGTGATACCAAAACAAGTAAAAGACGCAAAACGCACTCGTTCAGTGATCACCATCATCGTGTCCTTTCTATCAGCTATGTGTCTATGTGTCCAGGAGTTGGCGCCACTGGTAAGTTGTTTCGCGGTTCTGATTTTTATCATCATTGAGGAGGAAATTATGTACCTCTCTGGCGGTCTTTCTAGAGTTTAGTGACTAACAAAGGAGGGTCACAGTTTGTGAATTTACGCGAGCCTTTCAATACGCCCGCGTTAAAATCTGTGTGTTGTTACACTGAATATTTGTACGAATACCATAGCCTAATTATACACAAGTAATGCTAAATGATAAATTTTCTAGGCGGACCACTTATAATTTTGGTAACTTAAATATGAAGCAGCATTTTCTCTCTTTACAGTTCACTTGAAAACTTCTTGTTAGGTGATCAGTTGTTGGAAACCAACGGCAGTCGCGTACAAAAGAGGTAACTCTTATAAACCGCGTATACAAAACACATTCAAACTTGACTAACGGTACTTGATCAGGTACCACACACAGTATTGCCTGTTTTGAGTCTTTGAGAGGACAATTCAGGGTCGGAATTAAGGGGGGCGGCCCCGCCCCTTTCGGAAAGAAAGAATATATCAATATTATGAATATCGTCTATAAAACGAAAATATTCAGGTAGAATTGATCTCTTAACATGCCCATGAGGCCATTTCAGGATATCCGAAGTCCAAAATTTCCCAGGGGAACCTGCTCCCAGACCCCTAGAACTTTAACTCTCTACCGGTCCCCTTTCGCCCCCATTTTCCAAAAGTCTGCATCCGCCCCTGCAGTTTAATAGACATTTTTTAATCCAAAGGACCAACCGATATACAACATAAACATTAGAAATATTAGATATTAAATAAGGACCGACCGACCAACCAACTGACAGAAAAAGTAAAATATAACGAGATTCTCCTTCTCATAAATAGAGTAGACCTCCGAAAAATGAATCGCATATAGATACGAAGATACGAAACTAAATGTGATAATAATTGAAGCTGTTTCTGCGGTTCTTCCAGTTTTTCCTGTGGAATGTTTTTGTAAATTAACCGTTGAAACATGTAATTAACATTATTTTCACACTTTCTTATAGCGTCTGTCGATCTCCTTCGTGACTATACTGTAACAGGAGGCGGTCTTGGTAGCACCTATAAAGCTCTACAATTCCATTTCCATTGGGGTGCCAAAAACGTGCGAGGATCGGAACACGCCCTCAACGCCAAATTTTACCCAGCGGAGGTAAGACACGATAATAATAATTTTAGGCACATTTCCTTTATATTATATCTGGATACATAGTAAGACCATAGCAGATTATTTTGCAGTAGGCTTATTTTGTGGTTATATTGTAAGGAAAGGTGAGTTTCAGCAACTTTTAGATGTTGAAACTATAGATTGGAAGGAGTATTGAAGAAATGTTACGATAGCTGAGACCGGAGAATTGTGAGAGTGGCGAGAGTTAGGGACATGTCAGCCAAACTGATTGGAGCAGAGAACACTCATATCACAGACAAACACAATGTTAATACTACTCTCTTTGCTGATGAAAGATCCATAAAAACCATTGGATAAAAGGTCTTAGAATGCTTAGCCCTACATTATTACTATATTAGGCTTACACTGATAATTGCTATGCATTTTCGTGACACTCAGCTCTCCACAACAAGCCTGAGTCTTTCAGATCTGATACTAATTTTATTCTCAGTGCTGAAGTAAAAGCACCAGATAGAGCAAATATGTCAGTGCAAAAAATGTGGCCCAATCGTTCATAAAAGTTTCAAATTTATCGATAAATGGAAGGAAATTTAATCCAAATATAATTTATAAAGCCATTGACAACATAAAATATATGTGGCATATATTATGTAACTAATTTGTGTGACAAAAGAATGTTAACAATACAATAATTATAAAACAGTTATTATTATTATTATTTAACCTACATATTTGTGACGAAGGTTGACGACCGTCATGGTACTGCATTTCTACAGTGTTAAATTCACTATCTAGCCGTAAATAATAAATCTATGTTTAGTCCCCATTATGTTTAATGTGCATTTTTTCAACTTATAATAAGCAGGCATTCCTTACTAATGTGTTTTGATCATTTTATTGGATGGTTTGACAGTGGGTTGATCTGTCGGTCGTTTTACGATTTGCTCTTGTTAACTTTAATATATTTTAAAATTTTATTATTAAATTGTTTGAAAATTTAGCAAAGTTTCTTTTTAGTAATATGTTATTGTTATACCATTGGTTGGTCAGTCGTCGTCTCACACCCTGTTGTGGTATGTGTTTATGAGTGTTATATTCCTCTTTCAATACCTCATTGGTTTCTAAATAAGAAGATAGTTTCTCGGCAGTGTCTGTCAGTCATGTCTATAGGCCTTTTTAAATTTCGGTTTTGTTTAAAAGCGTCTTAATCAATAGTTTATAATTGGTCGATGTTATATTCCTATTTCTGTTCAATTGGTTTCAAATTGAGCAGATAGATTCTCATTAATGTATGTTGGTATTCTTTCTCGGTAGGGGGTGTCAGTTATAAATATGTCTATAGGTCACTTGAAGGATTTTGGTTATGTTTAGAAGCGTTTTAATCAATACTTCATATTGTTGATCGATGCTATTTTCCTATTTCTGTTTAATTGGTTTCAAATTGAGCATGAAGATTCTCATTAATGTATGTGATGTATGTATTCCCAATGCTTAATCGATTTGTCTGTCAGTGTATTAGGTGTGTAATCGAGGAATTTTAATGTAATTTCGTTTGGGTATAAGATCAAACGTGGTTGTGAATTATCTATTTTGGATCTTTTCATGAATTCAATGACAAACGACGGATGTTTAAGTAATGTGTGTTTCCACGATAATTATTGCTATTAAAAGCCAATGCGACAGTTTCCGTATTTTATTAACGGAAACGCTACCTAACCCAAGGAGTTTCCTAAAACTGTCAAAACACCACATAAGACGTGATGACACCTTGGAAGTGGTGTATACCAGTAGGCCTAACTGTTAGTTCCAGATTATAGGATCCACATCTCACGTTTTATTGACACACTGTGAGCACCGTGAGAGTGATGCGTCAGATGGATGCGTATGTCCAATGTAATTTTCAATTTGAGATTTATTTTATTTTATCACAAATGAGAATAATGAGTAGACATACAGTTAGAAACGGGAATCATATATACATTAAATTAATACTGATGCAGAACATCTGATTATTGATTTACATGGCTGAAGTCATAAGCCTAATCTTTCAATAGTAGAATCTGACAATCTTCGTAGCCTCTGTTAAAATACAAAATATTTAATTAATAATATAAATCCGCCACTTAAAAAAATACAGCTTCAAAATTTAGTTGTGTGATTGACAGATTTGAAACAGTAGACGACATTCGTATATTTTAATGAAAAGCAAAAACAAATTAATATTTGTCCAAAAAAGACGGCGCCATTCAAAAATGGCGCCGTCTTGGCTTCACTCTTCTAATATTCCGAGATCCTATACTCGAATGTAACCACTATTTGTTTTTTGGCTTTACAGAACCACTCTCCGCGTCTTATAATCAGAGTTAGTTTTGAACATGAAGTAAAGACGAGAAACGAAATTTAATTGTAAGATAATACAATTTGTTGTTGCGATTTTATAATTGAAAACAGAATGAAACCAGGTTTGCAGTAAATCCAAGCAAATATTAAATTATTTTATACTGTTCCTTGTGCCGTTGGGTTTACTTAAACCAGTAAGTCAAATTACTAAATTGATTAATTAATTGGATTGATTTCTTTCAGCTGCATATTGTTCACTGGGACAACACAACGTACCCGGATGTTGCCACGGCAATCAAATCACCAAGAGGACTTGCTGTTCTTGGATTTTTCATAGATGTAAGTTTTATGCTTAAAAATACACGAATTATAATGAAATATTTATGTTCCTCTTTACATTTAAATGTATTGTATTTTTTTAAATTTTATAACAACATTTCTATTGTAAATGTTTTCTTTCATTGTGTATTTTCTAGATAGACAGGTAGTGTACAGGAAACCATATTGATAAACGAAGAATCGATTATACTTTACTTTATGTAAAAAAAAACACACGACATATTAAATTGAAAAGTTGATATGAAGATTGCTAATTAATAATGAATCAGTTAATTTAATATAAAATAAAACTTGCTAACTAATGGCAAACAAATTAGTAATTATGAAATGCTAGTCACACTTTCAAAGATCCAAATGAATGGATTAATACGATTAATTTGATTAGCAGAAAGATGTAATTAAAACACAATTTATACATTTGTTTACAGGTTTGTGTACCAACAAATGCTGCGTTTGAGAAGTTTGGCATTGACCTACCAGCTATCGAGCGTCAATGTATGTAAGAGAGTTCGAAAACCAGCATGCATATCCACATACAGTTAAGATTGGAATAATAGAGGGCGGTGCTTTCTCGCCAATGACTTATGAATTTATAAATCGAATGAAAAGTTCCATATAATATTTAGTTCCCACTTAGTGGAACTATAGTGGTAACTTTCAATTCTGATATTTAAATTTTTGTGACTATATTGAGGCACTAAAAGGGGAAAATATAACGTTTCATAAATACAAAATAAAGGAAACATTAAGCGCAATTTTTCACTATAGTTTAGAAGAAAATGATTAACAGTAATAGTAACCCTGTTAAAATTTAATTAAAAATTAAGATATAACCAAATCCCTAGGCTGAGTTTATTGGATTCTAAGAAAGTAGTCCTTGAAAGAATCTCGTTTAGCGTCAATTTTTTAGTGGGTAACCGACCTTCTTAATTACAATTAATCTGGGAATGTCTTTGTTGCAATTATAATAATTAAATTTTGAAATGTTCAATCGCTTTTGATATATAAATGTTTTTGTTTTATTTTAAACGGGTAAATGAGATTAGATTAAAAACAGGAATTAAATTTGTGTTTTTACCACTTTTATTATTCAAAGTACATTATTACTAAGATTTCACTTTGCAATTTAATATCTTTTTCTAGCTGATTACCCAGTCGTAATGACCCAGATTATTAGGTTAGGAGATCTGATTAAAGGTGCCAAGATGGACGACTATTACCGCTACAACGGGTCTCTCACTACACCAGGATGCTGGGAAAGTGTAATCTGGACTGTCTTTAAGCGGCCAATCTGTGTTTCCCCAGCGACTGTAAGTTCTTATAGGCCTACATTATTTTTGTTGTTCGAGAGTACCCACATTTATTCTTATCCGTTCTCAAATATTCATGTCTTGCAAATTATGTTACAGTCATTTTTAAAAAAGATAAATAATGAAATATCATCATCCTAATATTGTTGTACATTTATGACGACTATTTTAATAAACTATAGTTGTTATTAATAGTAGGCCTACTTCTGAAAAAATGGGCCCATTCTTTCCAAAGTCCTTCTGGATTTCTATATTCTAAAGTTTATTATTTTGTATTAACATTTATAAATATAATATTGCCATGTTCAAAGAGAGGCTCAAAACCCACTTATTTAGATAATTGTAGCTGTTACATCGTTGTTCCTAGTTTTCGTCCTTTCTTTTTTTTTCTCTGTTTTGGTCTCTGCTTTTTTTTCAAGTGAAAGCGCTTTCACTTGAGGCTATCAGTATGCACTTTATAAATGACCAATAAATCCAATACAAGAACTATAGTACCTTAGCAACAAGAAATAGCAATGGGATCGCCGAGGCCTAGCCTAAAAAAGTCCGGAAGCTATTAGCTATTTTCTACTCGAGAATAAAACTAAAAAAAGTATGTAGGTAACTAAACAAGTTTAATAAAAATAATAAACAAGTGAATTTCAAAAAAAAGTTTTGGTGTATTTTGGAAGGAACACACACATACACAAAAAATATATACATAAATAATAAATATAAGTTCCGTATATATAATTATACTAACATATGTTCTATTCATTTTCACATCGTAGTAAATTTATGACTATAAAATCATCAAAATTAATGATAAAAAGTGGTTAAGTCTAAATATTTATGAAAATGAAAAACAAACTATTTATTTTTGGTTTAGATGTCCAGATTCAGAATGTTGAAATCAGGTGGAGGCCAAAAACCCGTAAAACCAATTGTTGACAACTTTAGGCCAATTCAAGCACTCAATGGCCGCTCGCTGATTCACAGTGTTCGACCCGGAAGCAGTAAGTAGGCCTGGTATTGCGTTTTGCATTATGTCTTTTAAAAAAGCCAATTTTTCTGGCGTCCTCTTTTTTCACTTTCACACATAATTAAAAGAAATATTGCGGTAGTTCGCGAATGCCACCTTTAGTGTTTGTGTGTGTGTGTGTGTACTTCCCATTCAATGCCGGTACAGTGCTGGTATTCGTTAGGCCACCTAGACTCTACATATATTATTTCCGTTATATTGCGTTACTGGCTTAGGCCGGATGTGTGTGAAAGGTTCTACTGTATATTGGTAAAAACAGCTCCTCCTAATAAGTAAGACTGCCAATTTTACGACTATCCATTGGACATTCTCACATGGAAAACGTCATATTACCGGAACTGATTTTTCTGTGTGAACAAGGTTTAGGTTTAGACGGCAATAATACTGGCATGGTTATGCTAACATTACCGTATTGTATGTGTGAAAGGGGCTAATAGTAATGTTCAGTATCATATTATTTTTACAAAAAAGCACCGTACCAAACTTCTTTCAGATTAAACATTTAAATTTGTTTTTAACCGAAAGATTCTCCGATTTATTTTAGTCTGGCGGTACGAATATACAACACTAAGCTTAGAGATATAAAATCAGCAATACTTTGTTTTTTTTTGTTATTAATTTAATGCTTGCTTTGCATAGCGATCGCATCAAAGATTTCTAACTCGTTTTGAGTCCTTGTTTGTGTGGCCTACTCCGAATTTGTATGAGTTACCAAATCTCTTAACAAAAATGCTTGCCAAGCTACGGATCGAAATTCCTCCTCACCTTTAAAAGGTATCCCACTGATGAAATTTTCAAACTAAAAAAATTGCCACATCCAGCCTTGAACTTGTGATATCATGCGTACCACTTGGTGGTCTTACCCGTTCGGTTACGTATGCCGTAACAGTAAGAAAGCCAAGTCGCGATTTGACCGTTAAAAGCTTGAATTTCGATTACTTCGCATTGGCTTTTGTGAAGCACCACCTATCATTGAAAATGTTACGAAAATTTCTTGCTGTCCATCAAAAGAGTCTTTGTTTGAAGCCCGTCTAAATGTTTATGACCTCCCAACATTTTCTAATATGGTAAAAATAGTTCCTAATATGTTTTGTCTAATAACCATTCGGTTTTTCCCCGAATAAGCTAACACAATGCATTCAGCGATTGAAGTCAAAAGACCGACACGTGTCATTTAACGTCATTTAACTAAACAACTCACCAAGTTTTGTCTAAAATCATTTTGTATCAAGAACGAATTATGTAATTTAGGGAACAGAAAAAAAAAACACAGACTGGGGTGAAACAAAAATAACATGACAAAACACGATAATGGAGATAAAGCTTAAAGGCTGATTAGTTGCCTTCTAATCCTGAGGTAATGGTTCAAATCTGGCTTCAGGTTTGGTCTGGCTTCAAATCACACTTCAGGTCTAGCCTCATATGAGACATGGTTTAGAAGGAATGGCATAGTTCCCAACTTATATAGTGAATAAATTCGAAATATATAATTATCTTATTTTATTCCAATAGGATACAGTGACTTTTGCGAGGAGGTACGAGTTCCAATGTGTCAAGAAGTTGGCTTTTCCATGACATCATTCCCAAACATGTTTGGTCATCAAACACAAGACGAAGCTGGGCGTGAATTAGAGAGATGGAGACCTCTGATTGACTCGGGTTGTTCTCATCGTCTTCAGAATTTCCTTTGCTCGGCTTACGTTCCTGCGTGTGACGGTGGCGCTTCATTCATACCTTGCCGAGAGACATGCAGAGACGTCCAAAAGAGTTGCGCCGTCGGTATGCTGACCACCAGGATCGACTGGCCTAAAGAACTTGCTTGCAGTCCACTACCAGGTTTAGGAAAATCAAACCACGATTGTCTTGCAGGTAAAATAAGTTGTTTCTACTAGTTCTTATTTCTAATCAATAGTGTGGTTTAATGTGAAAACAATTTCTTATGGTTTCAGATGAAATTAATACATTAATTTAGAAAATTCTAAAGCTTTAAAAATAAAAAAAACTTGAGATATGGTACATGCTCAAGTGACTACAATTGCCACTCAAATTTGGCATGCTACAATATAATTCTTCTACACTGAAATATTATCAAGAAGCTTTTCATTAACAAAAATAGATTTGTGCAATCATATTCTGAACAGATACATATACAGATAGTATAGTCATCCTTATTTTGCAGGAATGTACAATGTTTATGTGATTGAATAGTTCAGAAATGATAGAATAACAACAAAGAGACAATATATATACAAAATATTCTATCTGTAAAAAGTTTCATTATAAAACCATAGAAATAAAATAATTGAGATAGTGGTTAGTGCGTTCAATAACGCTTGATGTAATTACAGAATTGAGAGGATGGGAACAATCTGCTATCACTTTTGTAAGCTTTGTAAGCACTCTTTGGCGATAAATGAGTTTACCAACGGTACCCACTGCCCCACAATTCTTCCGGCCTTCTCAATTATTCGATTAAGTCTATCCAAATCTCGTTTTAGGATATTTCCTCCCTAGCACACTAAGCAATAGCTCAGAACACCAAAGATAATAGAATTGAATAAAAACAGAAAAGAACATAAAAAATATATTATTATTAACCTCAAAGCATTTCAGTTTGCGTCAATCCATACGAGAGTTCAATTTTTTACGATATGATCCATATGATCTCTCCATGATAAGGTACTATAAAAGGAACTCCATGATTTTTTATAAAAAACTTGTTCTACCACTTCATTATTGATACGTATACTATCACCTCTATTATTGTTTTTACGAAAATCAATGACGATTTTCCAGTATACAATAATTTTTTCTAAACAATAAGTCGACTCCTTACTTTTATTAATGAAGCCAATTAAGCAACTATCGTCTGCAAATTTGACAATACAGGCATGCATCATGACCATAACAAAAGTCTGATGTATACAATATAAACAGAAAATGTGTCAGGACAGTACCTTGGTGTGTACCTGTATTTGTGTTGATAGTATCAGACATCACCTTACCAGTCTTATGTATTGGGATCTATTGAACCCTTATTAATAAATTTCCTGTAAGGAATTAGATTTACTATTTTTACTAACAAATATCAATATTATTTTAGAGACGAGACCACCACAAGCAATTAAACATCTAATGATTGGCCAGATTGACAGAAATCGGGTGAAACTTTCCTGGACGGGACCTTTCCGCACAAGAACCGAAGTGCGACATTATGAAGTGACCATGTCTACACCAGAGTCAGGGCTTATGCACAAAGAAATAGTATCGGTTTCCCGTACAGATTACAACAGTGGAGTTCTTCGACCAGGTACCTATATATTTACCATCAGAGCAGTTAACTATCTTGGATATGGACCAACCGAGACCAGATCTATTGCTGTTAAGCATGCTGTAGGTAAGGTATTCCTGATAATCACATACCCAATTTCGAAATATTGAATCAGAGTAAATATTCCTACTCAATTAATCAGAGGAACTTTCGGGTTAAAGTATGATTACTTTAGTTCAGTGGTCATTTTAGAGGGAGCAGTTTGTTTCGTTCCTATACCACAACGGCAACCACTTTTCGACCCTATAGTTCAGCACTGCCGGTCAGCTAGAATTCTTCCAACAGTAATATCAACCGTCAAGAAGCGGACGGTAGATCAGGGCGTGCTTCGCACGCTGTGCAGATCACTGACATGTATTACTGTCTGGAAGACAACAAAGGCTAGATATTGAACTTCCACAGAATACATAACCCCAAATTGCAATTCCATGGAAGCCCCTACTAGTCCAGGATCCAGCCAATCAAATCGTGTTACGTTTTAACGCTGTTGCTAGGTCGAAATTGTGCCCCCAATCTTTCAAAAAGGTTTCAAATTTATCAATAAATGGAAGTAAATTTAATCCAAATACAAATACACTGACAACATAAAATATATGTTACATATATAAATAATTTGTATGACAAAATGAATGAAAAAAAAGAATGTTAAAAATACAATAATTATAAAACAACTTACATGTTTGTGACGAAGGCTGGCAACCGTCAAATAGTAGACGCCTACCTGGGACTGCAATTCTACGATGTTAAGTTCACTATCTAGCCGTACATAATAAATCTGGTTTAGACGCATCTACAATTTATAAATATTTGAACGTCGTATTTTTTTCAACAGATACAGGTTCACGTTTAAACTTAAAGATTCATCCTCGACAGTACAACATTAGATATAGAGGCGACAAAGACATGTTTAGTGGATTTGTTGACGTACAAGGCCAAGGTGTAGCCAACGATTTCTGCAGGTAAATATATTTTTAATCCATCTATTGTGAGAACAATCCCCCTAGGACAACTACCCCCTAGACAATTACCCGCTAGGACAATACACTAATCCTAACACTAACCCTAAACGTAACTCTAACCCTAACACTAACCCTAAACCTAACTCTAACCCTAACCCTAATACTAACCCTAAACCTAACATTAACCCTAAACCTAACTCTAACCCTAACCCTAACCTAACACTGGTGGTGTGGTGAGTAGTCTAGAGGGTAGTTGTCCTAGAGAGTAGTTGTCCTAGAGGGTAGTTGCCATAGGGAGGTAATTGTCCAGGGGGTAGTTGTCCGGAGGGTAGTTGTCCTAGAGGGTAGTCGTGCTAGGGGGAAAATGTCCAGGGATAATTATCCCGAGGGTTGTTGTCCGGGGGTAGTTGTCTGGAGGGTAGTTGTCCGGATACGGTGAGGGTGTCAATAGGTGATTCGGTGGATCTTCAAATACAGTAACTCAACGTTTCTTTAAAAAGCTGAACTAGCTGAAAATAAAACCAGCATTGAATGTCACTTCGGTGACTTCGAACTGCAACAAATTCCTATCATTGTTTCAATGTATACGTTTAGCGAAAATGTAAACATTGTATTGCTACAGTTACTGTAGTAACGGTACTAAAGTTAGCACATTATTAATTTAATATCATTGCTGATAAATGATTCCTTAGATGTTTTAGTTAAACGCGTGACCTTATGTAAATTCAGCTATTGTAGGAGACAATATTTAGCGCACGCAATTACTGAAGCAACTGCAGTACTGCATCATTTGATATTATCTTTTACTTCATTGGAGAATGTTTGCATTTGCTCTCCTCACCCACAAAAATAGAAGGTATGGAACGCAATAATCATGAAACGCCCGTAAGCGCAGTAATTGTGAGTTTTTCAAGTTTCAAGATTCAAAATTATTTCTACTAAAACCAGCTTATGACCGTTTAAATTACAACAAATTTACTACGGTATACAAGTTATTCAATACCATACAATATAAGTTACAACTGTAAAGAGGGTGTTAATGATTAACGATATCAAGTTTGATGTCTTTATCGGGAATTTCAGGAGGTTTAAGAGCAAGGTCGTAAGATAGCTGAAGTGCAAATGGTAAAAAGAATGATTTAAACTGGTAGTGCGAACAGGGATAGGAAGAAAGAACGAACTGCAATTTCCACGGACAGAAGAACAAGCGTGACGTTGGGGATTAATTACATTATTTAATTAAATTGCATCAAAACTGTTGTTTTCTAAACGCCAGTATAATACGAGAATCACACCAGACCGTTTTAGGTTTAGAAGGACCCGTGTATAGAATCAGGTGTGATTGAAATTTAATTGATTCAAAACGGTAGGCCACTAAAGGCATTGAACCGATAGTTTAAACTCAAACTCATTTGTCCTCGTCGTTATCCACACTTTATTCTTGTTTTTTTTTTAGGGTCATTAAACTAACAGGCAATCCGCCACCATACTTCTTGTCATGTGCACTTGCTGGTGCAGCAATGGACGGTGAGCTGAACTTCAATGTAACCGGGGTTAGACCGTTTATTCCAGGCTACCCCAACACCTGGTATATGCTTGACGAAAACAATGACGGACGAGATGACTATTGCAGGTAAGAATAAACTAATAATCGGAGAGTTGTTAAGCTTGATGCTCCAAACCCACTGTAACCGGTGACTGGGTCCAAACATGTCGTCCGCGTGATTCTTTGTCACGACGCGACATAACTGCACCACTGTCTAAGGCTAGTAATGGGGTTTTGAGATAAAACGCTATTAGTATTTGATGCGACACGAAATAAATATAGCAAATAAATAATGTTATTACGAAGATTACCAAAGGTGGTTTATTATCGAACGAATCATTATAGCATATTTGGTCATACTTACTATTCACTTCTTCTTTTTATTGCTTGGTATCCCCAACAGCAGTGGAGCTCTAGTTTGGTGATAAACGTTCCTGCCTATCAATCCCGAGGACCCGTGTTCACTCTTAAATAAGTACTAGAATTATCCCCACGATTATAAACAATCTAAACCTCGAAACACGTCTTAGCTTATAAGTATATATATATATATATATATTGTAAACGTATTGGGACAAGCCCATAAAAACGGAAGGCGGCCATATAATGCAAAAATGAAATAAATAT
>JAOTQE010007137.1:0-10000 GCA_025631205.1 Nesometra sesokonis
TTTGGCCAAAATTCAAATTTTCGGTCGTTAAATTGACAAAAATAAATCTCACTATTTTTGGATCTCCAAACTTGGGACCTCTGAAGACATGACTAAAAACGCCCTTCTAAATTGTGGCACGGCCATGCCAAAGGAGGCATACGTCAAAAAAAAATGAAAATTGAGTTATTTAAATTTTACAAATTCTCATATTCCTAAATGTATTTAATTTTTATCAGGTGTTTCACAAGAAGAGCTCCATGACAGTGGTTTTTTTCACTTTTGAGCGATCCAGTCAGGTTTCACCTACAGGTGTCATGTCTTACTTTTATTTTTTAAATTGTTATCCTGTATGTTTTCGTGACAAAATAAATGATATGATATAATATGATATTTATAGATTATGAAACTACGCATTATTATGAATTGCATTTTTATACAAATTTTGATCATACATCTGCAAATTTTTAATGTAGTAGGCCTAGTGAAAGTTGAATGTTTAAACTGTATGTTTTTGAAATAAAGTACAATTTAAAAAAAAAACTCTTTTTTTTCTTTGGATCGCCCCACTTACTTCTCATCAGATATACATACATAAATTAAAAAAATAATTATATAATGTACCTAAAATTTCACAAGCCGTTACAAACGTCAACAATTAACTGTTTTCTCAATAATAATATATGTAGGGTTTTTTTGATAATCTTCAGTGCATTTAAGATACAATGACAATGATGAATGACGACGATAAATTTAAATATCCTTAATGTACTGTGACAAACACTTCGTTATTTAATTATTATCGCCTTAGGAAATTACAATATTATCTGTAATATATTTTTTTCAAGATGCAGAGTTTTTATCGATTATAATATAACTAATCAATATGACACTGATTTCATTTTAAAAACGACTTACCACTCACAATGCTGGTTATTATTATTGCATAGTCATCGAAAATTAAACTAGAAAAGAAGCACCTAAGAATTATAATTTAGGCCTGTCTTTCGAGGGTAGGCCTACGAAAAAAAAAAACATTTGCTACAATGAGTGCAATTAATGTTTTCCATACACCAAAAAATATGTATAAAATGACTAGATATCAATTCGTCACAGTGACGAATTGCGGCAGGTCTTTATGGTTATTTTTTATTTCATCCACATCCAACAGTGTAAACGCCAATTACAGGATACTATATCATGCTTATAAACTAAGACTCCATTACAAGGATTAGGCAGTGACGTTGTTCCCGTGAGAATAATCCTAGCGCTTGTTCAGTATTGAACACAAGACCACGGGATTGGTAGGCAAGCACGTCAACCACCAAGCTACAGCGCCACTACAATAATACACTTTCACGTTCATATACGCTCTTTTTATAATTTTCAGTGTTTTTTGATCATTTTCTATTCAATTAATTATCGAATACTTGACTGTACCTTATTTTTAAATGAGAATTGTAGAGGAGGTGCACAAGTTTTTTGACAATATATAGTGGGTGGAGTGACTGCAGCTTCCCCACCTAAATGCCACCCTGGGTTAGTACAATATTGTATACATAGGACTAACCTTGTTTCTTTTAACCTTATTTTCCTAATACTGCAATAATGTACAGCCTTCTGTTCTTTCTCCCGCTAAAATAATTGTATTGAAAATGTCAATTTAGCATAACTGCATAATGCTAGTATACAATGCTTTTACGCGTTTTAAAATTTAAAAGTATCTAAATTAAATAAATGCACGCTGCAAGGTAATTCATGTACCTATGATTATTAATAAAAATCAGTTGTCCATAGTAAATCACGCCCTCTATAGGTTTATCTGTATAGTCAAAGAACATTCGTAGAATTTTCTATGGTCGAATACTTTGTCTTTGATGTATTTAAACCTAATTTCAGTTTCTTTATAATTTCACAAAGTCGGTATATTATCATCTGTAATAATAAAGTTAAGCTTAGGGTTAGCCTACAGTATCTAGGGACTCGGTAACCATAGTAGAGATAGCATCCAGTACTGAGACCTCCAAGCTCCAACTACATCTTGTTTTTGTTCTTGTTCTGTAGTCTACAGGGGCGGATTGTAAACAAAAATCCTCAACTGCAAAATTAAAGTAAGGGAGCTAAAAACGAAAGAAAACGCAACCCACTGCACATTAGTGCAAAATTACGTTTGTTTGTTACATTGTGTTTGTTTGCTTGTCGATATTGGGTATTCATATTATACCGTCTGTCTCATCGATAAGGCCCGATTAAAGTCAGTCACTTCACTTCTAGTCTGCAGGAAATTTTAAGAAGATACTTAAAACCTACCCTTTTTATTGGTATAAAACTTGATTGTATTCTCCATTACTTTTTTCTATATCCTTATAAAAGACACGGTGCAACATTAAAATGTCGTACCATAGATTTATTATTTACGGCTAGATGTTGAAATTAACCCTGTAGAATTGCAGACCCATGTAGGGCCTACTATTTTTATTTCGTCAGCCTTCGTTATAAACATGTAAGTTAAATAATAATAACTGTTTTACAATTATTGTTTTTTTTTTAAACATTGTTTTGTCATACAAATTATTTACAAATGTAAAATATATTTTATGTTGTCCATGTCTTTATATTTGGATTAAATTTACTTTCATTTATTAATAAATTTGAAACTTCTATTTTAATTGTTTGTATGAAAGACTGGGGGCGCAATTCCGACTTAGTAACAGCATTAGAACGTAACACGATTTGATTGGTTGGATTCCGGAATAGTAGGTCCTTACATGGAACTGCATTTTCAGCTATGTATTCTGTAGATGTTCACCAACTAGCCGTTAAATAATACATATATGTGTCGTACGCACTCCACGAAATTCATAAATTCCAATACAAATAAGCCTAGTTTATAATGATTACTGAAATTGTGTTAGTTTCTGTTATTAGAGTTAATATTACGTTCTGCTTGTATTAGTTCATCAAACAATTCAGACAGACATGGTGTTCTATTTTCCCCTTCTCCTTTCTCTTTTTTATCCCTCCCTTTTATTTAAATCAAAGACACCGTGCGACAAAACTTTCATATCAATTCCAATACAAATATGCCTAGTTCATAAAGTAATGATTTAAATGATTTGTTTTCCTATTTATTTGGGTTAATATTACGTTCTGCTTTAATCAGTTCATCAAACACTTCAAATTTGGACAAACAACATGACCTAATAATGGCCTAACATTATTATTGCTAATAATAATTTAAATATCTTTCATATAATGGTTCATGAAAATAATTACTAAATTCCCTAGACAATTTTGGATGTTTACTAATGACTGAAAAAGTACAAAGGCAGACCTAATGATGTTCTAAATTATTGGTCGGTTGGTTTGCAAATAAATGGTTTGACTATCGATCCAATTAAGGGATTACTTTCGCTTAATATATTCTGATTGTAGGAGTTTGCCCCCTCGTTGTTATTTCACGAATTCAATATTGTTAGTTTAATTCTAGTTACTTGTTTTTTACCAAAGACGTGTGTTTTATTCTTTTCCTGATTCTAGTCGGTATGGATGTGTGGATTTCCCGTTTGTTGTTGTAGATTGTTGTCGCAGGTTGTAGTCAGCAAATGAATCAATCGAATTAAACATTTTTATCGTCTGTTTACTTTATTACTTCTTTCATACCATAGAAATAATGTTTTTATGATAAGGGGAGAATTTATAGATTGTCTAAAATATTTAAGACCAATCACGACCTCCCCGCCCACGAACATAATCCCCTCTACAATCGACACGTTAATCGTATTTTATTTGAACATTAAACGTCTTTTAAATACAAGGTTAAGATACCGTAACTAACCAGGGACTCCAAGGCGCAAAATAACGGCTTTTTTTTTTTCAAAATAACAATTTTGAATACTTCTTAAAATCGTATCGGTCACATACACATGTGTTTACGTATATACATTTACATTCACACACTAACATTTTTACAAGTTTTTGACTGTTCGTTATTTCCTTCTCAAATTATGTTCTGTTATCGAGCGTTAGTTGGTCGAGCGGGTAACATGCTCAGATAACGTGGATTGAAATCCATGCGCTGGTTCAAGCCCCATTTTGGGCTATACAAAAGTTTTAAAACTTATCAATTGTTTTGCATCTTTTCAAATCATCAACAAAAAAAGATCAATTACTCGGTTGAATTGCTTGCTTACTTTTACAATTATATTAACATCATCACCGTCATCACCATCATCATCCATCATCATCATCATCGTCGTTGGCATCATCATCGTCGTCATCATCATCATCGTTATCATCACCATCGTCGTCGTCATCATCATCGTCGTCATCATCATCATCGTCATCATCATCATCATCATTATCGTCGTCGTCGTCATGGTCGTCGTTATCATCATCATCATCATCATCATCACCATCTTTGTCATCATCATCTTTGTCATCATCATCACCATCACCATATTCATCATCATCATCATCACCACCATCACCATAATCATCGTCATCATCATCATCATTATCATCATCATCATCATCATCATCATTACCATCATCACCATCATTCATGTCATACAACTACAACAATGTTTCCTTTCTTACTTGACGAATCTCATCGCTTAACCTCCTTGTCAGACGCCCTACTTCAAATAGCTTAGAGTCAATTAGTATTAAGAGTCATTCTTATCCAATTAGGCGCAATCAATTTCGCATTTAATACTGTGGTGTTGCTAATCATCCTCCGTTAAGTAACACTGTCATTAGAATTACATTTAGTTTTGAGTACATCTAAGTAAATCAACCAACACTTTTGAAGTCATTTTATTCGTAATTCTGTGGCAGATTAACGAGATGTAAACAGTTTTAATATAGCTTTTTGTTTGTTTTAATGTGTGTAATTATATATCACATTGAACGACTTTGAAGGCAAGAACAATGCTGTATAAACTCTGTCAAAAACGAGTGAAATATTTCTTCACTTTCTCCATTGAAAATTTATTTCTAAAATGTTTCTGTGACACTATTTTCTTTTGTGTTGAACCATTTCCTCAATATTTGAAGTTTTGTGTTCGCCTGTACGGATTTAATCCCTGTTCTTTTATATATTTATCAAAGAAGTCCAAGATAACTCCAGGGTTCCTCGCAATCTGTCGATTTGATTTGTAAGTGCAGAAATTGTCTTATGGGAACGAAGTGCGTTTCCATAAACTAAACATTTGCAGGAAACTCAGGAGGGGACAGTCCCCCCTGAAATGCCACTAGAAGTATAAACCCACTTCCCTTCAGAGGTCCAATACCACAAATTTATAGGCAATAACCATATGTTTTTGTCAAATTTTAATCGACTGGGGTAGCAGAGCAAAATGTAACACCACCCCGTCCATCCCGATCCAAAAACGTCCCATCGCCCCTGCCTAATGTGATTCATAATATTGTCCCTCCAATAATAACGATGTAGTGATAAATTTCTCAGTCGAGAACTCGTCCAATGGTGATACTTAGTGTCACAAATTCGTTGGTAATTACAAGCTGATGTGGTTGTTTCTATGGTTTTCGCGGAAAGTATATTGCAATCAACAGGAGTATGAAACGTTAATGATCGTTCTGTTGCTTAATTTGTTCCTCTCAGTTCATCAATTTCACGTTTTGTGTAAACTTACACTTCCGGGAAGGATTTTTTAGCATAGCTGCTATAATCGGTACACTAGCTTAAAACAACTGTGACCGACAATCCAGAAACTTTCAGCCTTAAACTAAAATTAAACTTAAATAATAAAACACTTTGCATGAAATAGGCTTAAATATTTTAACATTTTAAAATGAGGACAATATTTTAATTCAAGAGAATTTGTCGTGGCAGTACATTATTATCCTGACCGATATTTTCACTTTTTTTTCATTTTGCCGAAAACGAACAAACAGCGCCGCCTTTAAACGCATTACGTCTTACTATGCTGAAGTCGGAGTATTTTGAATGAAATGCCATTTGCTTTGATGCTAAGCACGTTTCAACGATTTTATGTTTACAATCATTACCCTTTGTCGGTGAGGTCATTAATATCATTTTATGGTTTTGTTAAATTCTAAGTTTGATAATTGTTTAATTTAACTCGAGTATCGAAGTTATCTTGGTCCGACATTATGTGTTCAGAGTAACATTCACACACGATGATGACCAACTGTTTTTCTCGATCTAATTGATAAGCCATTTTACGGTTTCATCTGCGCATGTGCATGATTAAGGTCAAGTCATAAAACGACGCGCGGCTTATTGAAAGGAATATAATTGTCGTGCGTCGTTTTATGACTTGGCCTTAATCTTGCACATGCGCAGTTTTAACCGTGAAATGGCTTTTTGCGCATTGTGGTCTACATTTTTAAGATTCTATGAAACGCAAACTCTTTTATTTTAATTTATTTTATAATGTTGAACACCCGTAAACGGACAATGCCGGGTCTGTTACGGGACGTGGCCGCTTACGAGAGGTTTGACCGTTAGACACTCCAACCAGTGAATTCACTGTTCCCTAAAGCCTTTTAAAATCATATGTGGCAGAACCAAGCCAAATGAGGCAAATGTCGGAAAATTGAAAATTGAGTTTTTCATAGATTATAACACTACACATTATTATCGTTATTATGCAAAAAAAAACAGTTTCACACGATTTTTCCTTGCAAAGTTATAAACAATCGAAGAAATGTAAGTCTCGAGAAAACTGCATTTGAAACTTGCTTATCAGCTGTATACATTGACTAGCCAGATAAATTTTAAATGGCATATTATGAACATTTTGTGATCATTCAGTGAAAATTATTAATGTAGTATGGAAGTTGATTTGCCTGTTTAATTGTGTTTAATTTTGAATGTTTTAACGCTGTTTTTTAGATTAAATACAATTTGAAAAATTACCATTTTTTAAATTTGTGCCTATTGTGGACTTATGCCTCATTTGGCTTCGCTCTGCCACATATACATGTGCTTATGTCCGATGTCCGACGGCCTTTTGGACGCAATTTCTATGACCACAATTTATATTTGATTATCACTTTTTAAAATCTTAATTCAGTAATGTCTTTAAGTCATTTTTGGGTGACCATTTCAGATAAATCACTATACTAAAATTAAAATTTTAATTTAAAAGGTGTCCACGGACACTTGCTGGAAGTGTCCGCCTACGAGAGGTATCAAATACACTGATTAGATAGAAAGAACAAACGGGGTTTTGAATGAGTGGCCGTTATGGTCCGGTTACCATAGGTGTCCGCAACAGGTAGGTTCAACTTAATTGTTGAATAAATATTGTTTTAAGAATCATGCACACTAACTTTCCGTCTATAAAGAGAAAAAATGCATTACTAACTTACGGGTATTTTAAGCTCCTAGTGAGAGCCAAAATCAATTTTAATAGTTTCTACTGTGGGGAAAATTTGAAAAGACTAATCAACAAGAAAATCTTAAAGATATTCACAAATAGGTTTATGTTGTCGTACGCGGTAAAAAAGATTTTAAATTTCATTAATCAACAAAACCATACAAATTCAATAACTTCCCATCTCGGATAATAAACATTACATGTTGTGTAACACGCGATAAAATGGTTTTAATCTCATAATACATATACAAAAAGGCATCTGAATTAAGTTTTCACCAAAAAACCACTAGGAGCGAACGTAAGTGTTTTCTTACCCTCGTGGGTCTTAATTCTTGGATATTGTCGAGAATTGTGTCTTAAAATAAAGTGAAGGGATAATGTGAGCAGTCAACCAATGCCATAAAAACGACAAGTTAAACGGAAGAGATTAACGTGTTACTGACATCGCGAAAAATCACACGAAAGCACCTTTTGCCTGAATCTAGTAGATAAAAGAGGTTATTAAAAAGTTTTAACGCATGGATATCTGAAAAAACATCCTGATTATACCTTTTGGACAATATCGCTTAAGTGACTATCCCCATCGCTTATATCTGGCCATGTTTCGTAATAATATGCAGCGCCACCAACCATCACAATTAGTCAATTTGTACAAGCGACTTATAAAGTCCTCCAGATACCCGGATGAATGCAATCTTGGTTTTCCGTATTTGACAAGTGAGCGGATCGAAATGAATGTTTACTGGAAGAATCGACCAATCAGCAAACATCTGCGTCTGTTTATGCGCATTCTGTATGCATACAGTTTGTGCTTTTCTAGCCTGTCTCACATGTCTTATGGTTGGGTAAGTCACTTTTATTGATTACTTTTTAGGCACTATTGACGCCTATACTCACTTATTTTTGTTTAGTTATAAGGTCTGTTAAAGTAATTCATGCGTGACCATTCGCACCCAGAATACGGTTGCCAAAATAAATCGTTTCTTGTTTGAATTAAAAAATTACATGATACCATTGTATCACAAATGCTTATCAAAGTTTGGCGTTCCAAATTCAGTCTACGCTAGGCCTGGGCAGCGTAAGGGACTTCCCGGAAAATAAGAACTGAGTTTTTTATATGAATAGAACAAAATTATAATTGTGAGAATACTTTTCAGGTATAATTTGTTACCTTAGCTTGTTCATTTGAAAGAGAAGCATTTTGATTGGTCGATTCTACTAGTAAACATTTATTTCGTTCGCCTACTTGCCAAATACGAAGGGGAAAAATTACATCATCCTAGTATCCTGGAGAAGTATTTTACAAGTCACTTGGACAGATTGATAGCATAGACTTATTTTGATCGTTGGTGGCGCTGAATAGTTAAAAATGAACCAGATACAAGCGACTTTGGGGCAAGTCTAGTGTTTTTCGTTTGTGATGTGACTGTCACTGTCGAAAGTGCTTCATGATAATACTAATGTTAATCCACATTGATTTTATAACTACATTGTTGAATTAAAACATTATCTTAAAAATGAGAAGACGAAGAATAATTAGAAAAAAAAATTGAACGTAAGCGTTACCACACTAACACCAACCAGACGAAGCGTTTATTAGGGCTAACCTCCACAAACTCAACATAATAACAATACTTAACAAATAAAACAACTTTGGCAAATAAAACACAAATATGGCAATGAAATATAAATGCTTCAGCAAGTAAAAGACAAATCCGGCAAATAAAAAGAAAAACTTAATCAGGAAATCTCGACTTGAGTTTTTCGAGTTCAGTTTTAACGTCTGTTTTTAAACAAAACAATATATCACCGCGTAGAATTGATGGTTTAGAAAAACTTTGACTACTCTTACAAGACTTTTCCCAAGTCGCTTGTATCTGGTTGATTTTTAACCTATGCAGCGCCACCAACGATCAATATAACAAGTAAACCCCAACAAAATAGCACAGAATCAAGCATGCAATAAAAGTGACTAACCCAACCGTAAGGGCTTGAGACAGGCTATACTCTAACATAATATTATAATAAAAAGTTGTTGTAGCTTGGTGGTTAGCAAGCTTGCATTGCAACCCGGAGTCCCGCGTGTATTTAAAATCTTGTCGGACACCAGGTTTTATCCTACGACCTTAACAAACAGCGCCACGCAATAAAGACGCTAGAGGAAACTTGGTTTAAAAAGCTTGAAATAGTTCCCATCCTGTAAAATGGCAGAAAACTCAATGTGTCACGAAATAAGAAAAAATAGAAATAAAATAAAAAAATTCCAGTAAAATGTTAAGGTAGTTGGCGACACTAAGTTTTATTACGTAAAACCCACGTCGTATTTCTTTTAAAATTCATAACTGTATAGCATTGATAAGCTTTTAATATAAGTGCTATTAAGTATAATTAATGACCGTAATTTCACGTATTTGTGTAAGGTCATGATAAGGTAAAAATGTTAACAGTTACATTGTAATGGTATCAAAACAATCTTCGAGATTACACCCTCACCTGTGTTGTTCTATCCAATGCAGGCGTCACCCACAGTTACCCTATTAAAATGTTTCTAGCCTGACCAATTTTTAACTTATTTTTAGATGCATCCAAGTCGTTTGGCCAGTCGATCCCCAATACGCTTAAATAAAATGCAATGTCTTCGAATTACAATA
>JAOTQE010007148.1:0-11181 GCA_025631205.1 Nesometra sesokonis
GAGAAAAAATATTAACCGGGAGGTACGTAGTAAAAACGGGAGTCTCCCGGCCAAAACGGGAGTATTGGCATGTATGCAACGGTTGAAATTTCACTCTTTCCAAGAAGGCTGTTGTAAATATTGGAATTGATATGGTCCCTCGTCTCGATTCATATTATTCTTAGTTAACACCAGGAGGAAGCAAGAAATTAGATAACCAGACAAAATCATTGTGACGTTGTTGACTGACTGTCAATGAAACGTTTACAAGTAAGCATTTTTGGTTTTACTTTTAAGAACTTTCGCATATAATTTATACTGTATGTATAGTAAAATCTTTTGCAATATGTTTGAAAATTAATTTAAATTCAATTTTTGGCAAGGAAAATAAATCTGTAATTCTTTAGTACTTTGATTGGAGCCATTTCAACTCTAAGTAGTACTGTACTGAGAATACAAATCTCAATACAAATTTCGATCTGTCTATATCTTCTTTAGGCATACCTGGTCACTGCTTGACCAGGTATGTATGAAAGGGTCATGAGACACACTTCCTTTTTCAGACCTTGTTGTCGTTAAATAGAATACCTTTTATGATGCCGCCTTCATTTATCATGAAGTGTTTTAACTGGTACCTGCAGTAGTCCTTTCTTTGTTCATGAATGTCTATAGGAAGGCCTAAAAACTAATACATGATACTTATATTGCCAAAGCAGAGGATTTTTAAAACTTCAGTCAGTAATCAGTAAATCTTTTTTTCATTAGGCATCTTTTAAAATAAGAAGAAATTCAAAAATAAGGCTGACCCGACTAATGGAATTTTGTGTTGGTCGGGCTTGGGTAACTATTTTTAGGCTTTATATTATTTACATAAATTGGTATATATTTTGTGTGAAGAATACAGTTACAAATAAAAATAAATCAACAACAAACATCACAACATTTCAAGCTGTTCACGTTTTCAACATGTGAACTGAAAATCTTCACTTTTCTTTTCTCTATGGTTGTTTGTTGAAATTTACCTATCATCTGAATCCAGGCTTATTATCTAACAATTGCTACAATATAAACAGACCTCACACAGATAACTTGATAATGGTATCTGTATATCCTGATACTATTGCTTAATTGACAGACCTAAATAACATAATATTGTTACAACAATGATATTTGTGTTTCAACAGACTAATGACACACGATGAAATATTTCAGACATTACCACAAATGCAGAACGGGTTTATTGAATATTTTTCAATAATAAATGTCATACCAAATGAATGGAAATTGATAATCTCAAGAAAAAATTGAAGATGATCGAACAGGCTTTATAGTACCAATAAACACAATTTACATAAAAAATAAATCTTTTTTCTTTTACAGACATCTTTGTTAATAACATAGCCATTATCCCAATAACACAAGTAAAATGACAAGTAGAGTTAGGTGATGAAAATTTGAATTTTGAATGAAATTTAAAGCAAAAAAATTCAATTTTAAGCAGAACTGGAAAACGGGATTTCGATGGCCTCCAATGTGTTTTTAGCGTGTAATTTTACCTAAATGTTTATGGGGCCTTCGGCCCATTGACCCCGACCGGGGCATCGGCGCCCCCTGACCCCAGCCTAATTTTCTCGCTTCGCTCGCAAGTCTGCACTCCCCTCCCCTCTATCATTCAATCCTGGCTGTGCCTCTTAGGCCTATGTTTTGAGGTTTTGGCTGTACATGTGGGATTTGATGAGGAGTTCTGCATAATCCCAAGTCAAACCTTTCGATTAAATTTCTTAAATACGGGCTTGCACATGTTCCTTAAATGTGAAACAATCCAACCATTTTAGAGAAAATCGATGTCAACAATTGCTGAGTGTGTACCTGTAAATGAGATACCCCAAAACAAAAAGTTGGTACAATAATACAGGAGGAAACACCAACATAATTAAGAATTTATTTCACTTTTTACTTTCTGTATAGAGTGCAGTATATAAATCATGTGTATTAAATAACAAATTACGGAAAAACTATAATCAAGATGCACTTATAATTTGAAATCTGTACAAAATGGATCTAAAAAAAATGAGTGTTCCTGTAATCAATTGAAACCAGAAAAGGTAGGTAAAATTAAAGACTGAGTTTTAGCATTCGTTAGTTAGCTTTTATATCTAACCATTTATGTAAGTGGGTTTGTTTGTTATTGTTGTAAAAAAAATGAACACTAATAAAGCATATTATGTGTGCACATTTATTCATATAAACCCGATAATGGCATGCATTCAATGTATATAGGCCTATCGTTATAGATAAGCGCATTATTATGTAGACATTGTAATTACTTGGTTATCTCACATTCACATGGAGCCAAGTGTTTGTTTTCGACTGGGCCCTAACCTTACAGTTTTTTATTAATATCACTTCATGCTATCATCCTAATTATCTTTTTCAAACTTTCCCATTTCTAAGATCATTTCATCATCCTTGGTGAAAAGGGAGGCAACTTGTAAGTCATCCCATGGGTTTATAGCCTCTCAAGGTCAGATATCATTTTATTATCTTTTTATCATTTTATACATTGTCACATGGTTTCTGCATGGAGCGTATTTCATGGCGTTGTTTAAATGCACAGGTGGCATGCTATACTCATATGTAAATTTACTCGCTAGTTAACGTTAAAAGTCGGAGTATGTGGTGAGCTTCGTTTTGGTTTGTTTTGTTAGTCAGTACGGTGTTATACTGATAGATGAAATAAATAGATAGATAAAACTATATATTTTGTATGACTTTCTATTACATTATCCATTATGAACCTCAGATCCAGATTAAACGTTTTATATCTCAATCGCTCATGCAAACGTCATGACGCGCACGAACTCATGCACGGTATTATAATACCTATTATGATTAAATCATAAAGTTGCTATTATAGTGTTTCTTGTAAATTCTTGCTCAATAAGACTTCAGTTGACTTTAGTATTGATATCAGTGCATTTTATTGCAGTTGAATGTGCGTGCATCATGGTAGACCTACGGTTCTGTTGCCATCCGACCGCGGATCAGCTAACTCGTCAATCGAAGTGACGAGTTCATTTCTAGTTTTATTAAAATTTGATAATCAGTTTTGATTATTTTATGATTTAATCAGCAAAATATTTTCAAATAGGCCTATTTATTGTCCAAAAAAAAATACAACTTGGAAAATTGTCTTGAGATACAGGACACTACCATAGTAAAATACGTCAAAAACACCAAAGTACAAGCATACAAAAATAATATACACTGGTTTAAAGTTATGAATACAGTAAATACAATAATAAAGAATTGTCAAAGATAATACCTATACAGTAAAATATATTAGTATTGCACAATTGTAATATAATAATTGGAATATTAAGCTTAAACATTTAACATAAAAAATATCGAGTCTTAATTGCAGATAAAAAGCAAAACAACTCCCATGAAAGACAAAAAAAAAGCAAACAAAAACATACCACCCGATTGATTAAAAATTATAATAGAAAAATTATAATGGTAACGAAACAAATCAAATCACATCAAAATTCCTTACTGTATTTTCAAAATAATACAAATGACCTTATCTGATGCAAAAAGTATGCAGAGCTTTAGAGAGAGAATTGCGATCAGTTCATGGATTTGCAGAAGTCGCTTGGTACAAAACCCGGTCATCTTTGTGCCCTAATGTTTAAGGTCGAGTTTTAGTCACTTAGTATAACCGCGACCGTCATTGTGGCCTATTGTTCAAGTTTAATATTTATATTATTATTTATATTTATATTATTATTATAATATTTAAAATATACTTTACTCACAAATTTAGTAATACAGTATTTGTAATCATTATGATTACTTGGTAACCAATTAGTGAAAATGCGTAAAATAAATCGAAACTCATTTCCGAGTGTTACCCGCACAATGTGCCCATACACATGGTTTATATTTATTTAAAAATGCCATTTACATTGTTATCACATGTTTTCTGTTCAAATATCCTAGAAGTCAAATTAATCAGTCTTTAACGTACACTGTTCGAACACGATACATCTTGCGTATGCCAGTGCAGCGCCAGGAATTCCCTGAAAGCAGGGCAACCCCGACAGACCTTGAGATGTGCTTGTTCCCGGTTTTCAGTTAGAGAAAAAGAACCGTTATTTTCCGCATTTTTCGTGCCTTTTAGCCAGTGGCAGCGCCGGAATTTCCCTGACAGGCAGGGCATCCCCGACAGGTTAAACTAGGTTTGGGTGGGTGTGACAAGCAAAAAAGAAACGGTTTTTGGCATATTTCGCCGTGGTTTTAGGTGCTTATTGTGTGGTTGGGGGCCTGTCTGGACCTCGATAGTAGGCCTTACATGGGCGGATCCAGAATCCACCGAAAAAAAGGTGGGGGGGGGGGGGAGGGCGCTTCCCTGGTGGGCGGGGTTGCCGTTTTATTCTGCCGAGCAAAAAAGGCATTTCCCCATTTTTGTGCCCTGGTACTCTAAGCGTATTTTGGGTTTTTATGGTTAACTTTTGACCCGGCGCACCTACTGTAAGGGGGGCGCTGGCGCACTTTTAGCGGCCCAATATTGTGCGAAAAAATATATTTTTGGGTTTCAAAAGGGGGTGGGTCCGTTGGGTCCCCCCCTTGGATCCGCGCCTGGCCTACACACTACAAAGCAGGTTTGTCCTCGACGAAACCTTCAATTCCCCCCGCCCTCCGTAGCGCCGACACTGCTTTTAGCCCGTTTTCGTGTGGGGCCTGCCTGGACCTTGACATTAGGCCTACCTATAAATCCCCCATCTAACCCTTCCAGACGGGGGGTGGGGAGGTCTCCCGATGGGGGTTGGAATTGTGTCTTATGACGTTATAAGACATCAGCAGCTTGATCGTGCGCAGTGTACAACATGACTCACATGCACATTAAAGAACGCAGTGCACTTTTCCGAAGAGTATATTGTCTGCCGGTGTCTGCCCAATAAAATAATAATAATAATAATAATAATACGCCTAGGACCCCATGCGGGTAAAAACACAAAGATGAATACAGTATAATAAATTTTAGAATCAATATCTGATCAATTAATTTCATCTACAGCTTTCTTTCGGGCTCGGTGCTCCTTTCGCTGCTGACAATTTGCCACTTAACGCACAAATGTCAATAGCGGCTTTGTCTAGCTCTTTACATATGATGACTGTTGCCCGATCAGGTCTGATTGAGCCATCACTATCGTTCGTTGTTCTCACATTCCGCGCACCAAGCTTTAGAGAAAGTGATTCACACAGATTTCGCTTCTTGTTCACCACAGCCGTGACCTGTGGCGCATCGGTTGCCCCAAATGCGGTAGCTTGATCAGTTAAATTCGAATTTACTTCCATCATATCATCAATGTGAGGCTGCACCTGTGATGACGACACTAAGCGGCGCACATTAGTGTCCCTTGGCAGAAGATCATGCTCAGAGGCACAACATAGTTGAGACGACTGCATAATTCTTCTGTTGCTTATTGCCAGAGATGTTGCTGAGTCAATAAAATAAATAAATAAATAAATAAATAATTCAAACATTTTAAACTTCGCTTTTTGCAGATGTACTCAAAGCACAAAAACATCTGAAGGGTCTAACAACGAGAGGAAAGTACAATTAATTAAGTGAAAATGGTTTTTTTCAGGACCGACTTAAATTATTTACGTTACTTTAGCCTATACAGTGCAATATGCGTGAGTCTCACGCACTGGAGCCTATTTTGGGACGCCTCACGCATAAATATTTTGTTTTTGCTTGTCAGATCAAAATTTGAAAAGTGACCCAGCGCCATTGGCATGGTGCGCAAAACATTTTATGGAGGCCTAGGGTGCTATCACCACCAAAAGGACCCTCACTGGAAATAAGTCCAATTTAACAACATCGATCAAATCAAACTGATAATTTAAAAATTTATTTTTATTGTCTTTTTATTGTGTGATTATGGATGAGTTGACTTGTTTTGAGGAGGAGTTGACTTGTGCTGGTGACGAGTTGACTTGGGGATGAGTTGACTCGGTGACGAGTTGACTTGGGGACGAGTTGACTTGGTGACGAGTTGACTTGAGGACGAGTTGGTGTGGCCGAGTTGACTTGGGGACAAGTTGACCTGGGGACGAGTTGACTTGGGGACGAGTTGACCTGGGGACGAGTTGACTTGGTGACGAGTTGACTTGGTGACGAGTTGACTGGTGACGAGTTGGTTTGGTGACAAGTTGACCTGCACCCATCCATTTGGGTACGAGTTTGTATGGGTACGAGTTGTCCTGTTCCTACCACCAACCAAACCTAGCCTATAGGCTTATTGGGGCTAGCCTATCGGCCTACGAACACGAATGCAGTTATACCGTGGGTACAAGTTATCCATTTGGCTACGAGTTGGCATAGGTACGAGTTCGCATGTGTACGAGTTGTCCTGTTCTCGGCCTAAGCCTTAGGTAAGGGTGCAGGTCAACTCGTCACCAAACCAACTCGTCACCAAGTCAACTCGTCCCCAAGTCAACTCGGCCACACCAACTCGTCCTCAAGTCAACTCGTCACCAAGTCAACTCGTCCCCAAGTCAACTCGTCCCCAAGTCAACTCGTCCCCAAGTCAACTCGTCACCAACACAAGTCAACTCGTCCCCAACACCAGTCAACTCATCCATAATCGCACAATAAAAAGACAATCAAAATAAAAAAGAATTGTCTTTAACAAAACGTTAAATTATCAGTTTGATTTGATCCGTGTTGTTAAATATTGGACTTACATCCAGTGGGGGTCCTTTTTGTGGTGGTGGTGGTGGTGGCACCTTAGGCCTCCATGAATTTGTTTGCGCACCCTGCCAATGATGCTGGGCCACATTTTCTTATGATATTTTGATCTGACAAGCAAAAAAAATTATGCGCGAGACGTCCAAAATACTAGGCTCCAGTGCGTGAGACTCACGCATAGTGCGTGAGGGTTTGCACTATGGCTAACTTAAATAATTTAAGTCGGTCCTGAAAATACACCTTTTCAATTAATTATATTGTACTTTCCTAGCGCTGTGAGTGTGAAACCCTGCAGATTGTGCTTGAGTACATCTGTAAAAAGAGCACTTTAAAAATGTTTGAATTATTTATTATTTATTTATTTATTTTATTGGGCAGTACATGGGGACACAATACTCTTCGGAAGAGTGCACTGCGTTCTTTAACGTGCACATGAGTCATGTTGTACACTGAACCAATGGCTTAACGTCTCATCCGAAAGACGGTTTGCTATTAACTTGTATTTTTTGTATTTTCCGACAGTCGAAACACAAGGAGAGTGGCGTGGTGTTCGATCAAGCCATGGACCAGCGAGTTTACAGAATTCAGCACACTGCACAGTGATTTCCAGCTAAACCAACTCCACTTAAGCAAGCCAACTTGCTGTATAATAATTACAATAGTAATGAAGAAATATTTATAATCAGGGAATAGTTACTGTTCCCTGTTTGTAATATAGAGTAGTTTTAATATGCCTAGGATACGCAGTTAGTATAAACTACACTTTATAAACAAAACTTAACCCTTAAACAAAGTTTACCGCTATAATAACAATAATAGGCATATTCAAAGAGCATTATGACGTTATTTGGATTTTTAAGAAAAACTTGTAAGCATGTAATGAATATACTGTACAGGTTTTGTAAATGAATAAGTTTTGATTATAATTTTGTATGAAAAAAATGGGAATGGTCAAGCTGCTGATGTCTTATAACGTCATACGACACCATCACAACCCCATCGGGAGATCATCTCCTACCCCCATGGGGAAAATTTAAGGTTTCGACAGGGGATTTATAGGTAATGTCAAGGTCCAGGCGGGCCCCCATACCAACCGCTAAAAGGCACGCAAAATGCGGCAAATGTTTTTTTTTCTGTAACTGAAAACTGGGAACACGCCCACCTCAAACTTTCCTGGTCTGTCGTGGTATTGTCCTGCTGTCGGGGAATTCCCTTCGAACAGTGTACCTAACAGTAACAGATACTTCAGCGTAAGAGAAGACCACTTAATTTGACTTCTAGGATATATTTGAACAGAAAACATACGTGATAATAAGAGGACCAGGGTTTTGTATCAAGTGACTTCTAAAAATCCATGAACTTATCGCAACTCTTTCTAAGGCTCTGCATACTTTTTGCATCATATGAGGTCATTTGTATTATTGTGAAAATAACAAATTTTGATGTGATTTGATTTTTTCGTTACCATTATTATTATAATTTTTCTATAATTTTGAATCATTGGGTGATAGATAGTGGTATGTTTTTTTGCTTTTTATCTGCATTTTCAAAGACTCGGTACTGTATTTTTTTATGTTAAATGTTTCAGCTTAATATTCCAATTAATATTATATTAAAATTGTGTAAAATGTTTTACTGTATATATAGGTATTATCTTTCTTTGACAATTCTTAATTATTGTATTTATTATATTCATAACTTTAAACCAGTCATTTCAATTATACAATTATTGTTGCTATTTAGATAGCCAACGATGGCAGTATCGTCTGCATATTTTATAATATCGGTAAATAAAATAAATAAAGGAAAATTAGGTTTACAATCATATGTGTACAGAGAGTAAAGTATGGGGGACAAAACACATCCTTGTGGAGCTCCCGTATTAGTAAACATAAGTGAAGACATAGTACAATTTAGTCTGACCATTTGGCTTCTGTTGCAAAGAAAACTACATATCCATTTAATAAGTTTAGGGTTAACATTTAGGTTAATGAGTTTGCGCGCCAATATATAAGGTTGCATTGTATTGAAAGCACTAGCAAAATCAATTAACACAATTTTGACAAAATTACCTCTTCGACCATCAATATGTTCGTGGATAAAATAAAAATAACTGTAGCTACTAACTGAAGGGTCCCTTTTACATTAAAACAAATTATTTATTTTATTTCCTCTTTATTGTATATAAACAACAAAACAATTTGAAATATGCCTTGTCGACGAAAAAATATAAAAAAAACTTATTAATAAAATAAAAGTCTTTAAAATATTTAAATGTAAACATTTGAATTTCCTACCAACAATAAGTAGAATTTTAATTAAAACATTTTGCTGATTAAATCATAAAATAATCAAAACTGATTATCAAATTTTAATAAAATTACATATGGGGACGAGTTGACTGGGGACGAGTCGGTTTGGGGACGAGTTGACTTGGGGACGAGTTGGCTTGGTGAGGAGTTGACTTGGGGACGAGTTGACTTGGTGACGAGTTGACTGGTGACGAGTCGGTCTGGGGACGAGTTGACTTGGGGACGAGTCGGTTTGGGGACGAGTTGACTTGGGGACGAGTTGGCTTGGTGACGAGTTGACTTGGGGACGAGTTGACTTGGTGACGAGTTGACTGGTGACGAGTCGGTTTGGGGACGAGTTGACTTGGGGACGAGTTGGCTTGGGGACGAGTTGACTTGGGGACAAGTTGACTGGTTTAGATCGTTTTCGGCCGCCGACGTAATCGGCCGCCGCCAATGAAACCCATATAACTATGGAACGCCAGTAGTGCTGTTCGATTTCAACTCAATTTATTTTGTTTTTTTATCAATAATAATCCGTTTCCTAAGTTCATTTTTAATGATGGATATCGTAATAAATGTAATCATGTTGTTGAATGAATGAACAGGCCCTGCCTACCTTACTTTAAAATACGATCACAAACGTTTTAGGCCTTGGCTAGCCTGGCCTTTTAAAAGGCTTCTTTGCTCAGAATTGTTAAAATTATTGATAAAGTACAATTCAACAATCATTTGGTCTTTAAATTTAAATAATTTAAAGTTATAATATGATAAATATCCGTACATTTTACCAACAATCCACATGATAGTGGCTTGAAATTGAGCAAGTTGAATATGGCGTTCCATACAAATTGTCGGCGGCCGATTACGTCGGCGGCCGAAAACGATCTACCCCAGTTGACTTGGTGACGAGTTGACTGGTGACGAGTTGGTTTAGTGACGAGTTGGATCGAATCCTTAGGTAAGCATAGGCTAGGCCTAGCCTAGGCCTGGCCCTATAAAATGGGAATAGTAGGTAGGCCTAGGCCTAGGCCCTAGCCTACCTATGCTTAGGCTAAGCTACCCTAGTCTAAACAAAAACGATACTAGCATATTTGGTATACCTTGTTTGAATATTAGACAAAACCGATTTTTAAATGACTGCTGCAAAAAGAAAACACGAAAACATAAACAAGTCCCTGTTCACCACACGTGGCCCACGTCATTAAAACAACAACTTAAGAGCAATCACATGCCTTGTGGATTTGCTTGAGTGATTAGTATCCATCTCAGTTCCGGGTTGTTTGGGTGATGTTGAATAAAACTTACGATTAATCGTATTTTTACGATTAATCAATACTCACGATTAATAGTGCGGAAGATTAATCGGGTTTCACGGTTGAATGAAATCATTCTTTCGTGTGATTAATCGCATTACGCAAGATTAATCGCAAGTGAAGATTAAATGTGACAAACATTGGCGGGTAAATCATATGCCAAAAAAAAATTCCAAAAGATGGACAGCAGAAGAAGTAAGCATGCTAATTGATTGTGTTAACGAATATCCTCGTCATAAAATATTTGGAACATCAAGGCATGCTACAGCTGGTGTGACCATGGAAAAACGTCAGAAAAAAGTTGCAGGACCTTGCATCTGATGCAAGAAAGTATAAACTGGAAAAATCAAAAACTGGTAAGTTACATTTTCAGAAAATTCACCGCCTCCCATCCGTTGAAAAACAAAAACACTGGCTCGAACTCCCAAGTTGCCATAACAAAGAAATTGATAACATGTGATGGCTGTGGGATTCACCTAAACACAAACCTTGTTTTATTTTATTTTTATTTATTTATTTTTTTTAGGGTAGACTATACTTTTGAAAAGTGCAGAACAATGACGCATATAACTGCATAGGCTAGGTTAACTAAGTTTGTATTAAAATACTTTTGTATCAAAGTACACTGCGAATAAAATAATAGACAGTGGAACTATTTAAGAGTCGCATTATAGTTATGTAGGTTGAGCTAGGCCTATTAAATTTTGGTTTCTTATTACGGGTGTTAACTGAGGGAGGGGTATTAGGCCTATCCAACACACACTCTTAAAAATGTCTGGTCAAATTCGACTAGAAACGGATTACATTTGACTAAATTTCCTGGTCATTTGGGCAA
>JAOTQE010007159.1:0-11181 GCA_025631205.1 Nesometra sesokonis
AGGTGTGTTCCTGTTCACTATATAATTAATTCTGATTGGATTGGACGAGCTTTGCGCATACTTTGCGCACATTTAAAATACTTTGTTCTTTGAATTACAAATTTTTTCCCAAAAACTGAGCTTTTTACCCGAAGATTATTGGTTTGAACTTAGGTGTGTTCCTGTTCACTATATAATTAATTCTAAATGGATTGTACGAGCTTTGCGCATACTTTGCGCACATTTAAACTACTTTGTTCTTTGAATTGAGCATTTTTCCCAAAAACTGGGCTTTTTACCCCAAAAAATTTTTAAAATGTAGCATAATTGAGAATTTTTTTTATGGGTTTGACCTTAGGTGTGTTCCTGTTCACTATATAATTAGTTCTGAATGGATTGGACGAGCTTTGCGCATACTTTGCGCACATTTAAACCACTTTGTTCTTTGAATTGAGCATTTTTTCCAAAAACTGGGCTTTTACCCCGAAAAACTTATAAAATCTAGCATAATTGAGAGTTTTTTTTATTGGTTTGATCTTAGGTGCGTTCCTGTTCACTATATAATTAATTCTGATTGTATTGGATGAGCTTTGCGCATACTTTGTGCACATTTAAAATACTATGTTCTTTGAATTACAAAATTTTTCCCAAAAACTGAGCTTTTTACCCGAAAAACTTGTAAAATCTAGCATAATTGAGAATTTTTTTATTGGTTTAAACTTAGGACTATTTCTGTTCACTATATAATTAATTCTGAATGGATTGGACAAGCTTTGCGCATATTTTGCGCACATATAAACCACTTTGTTCTTTAAATTGAGCATTTTCCCCCAAAATTGGGATTTTTACCCCCAAAAAACTTATAAAATCTAGCATAATTAAGAATTTTTTTTATTGGTTTGACCTTAGGTGTGTTTCTGTTCACTATATAATTAATTCTGAATGAATTGGACGAGCTTTGCGCATACTTTGCGCACATTTAAACCACTTTGTTCTTTGAATTAAGTATTTTTTCCAAAAACTTGGCTTTTTACCCCCAAAAAACTTATAAAATTTAGCATAATTGAGATTTTTGTTGTTGGTTTGACCTTAGGTGCGTTCCTGTTCACTATATAATTAATTCTGAATGGATTGGACGAGCTTTGCGCATACTTTGCGCACATGTAAACCACTTTGTTCTTTGAATTGAGCATTTTTCCCAAAAACTGGGCTTTTTACCCAAAAAAAACTTATAAAATCTAGCATAATTGAGAATTTTTGTTTATTGGTTTGACCTTAGGTATATTCCTGTTCACTATATAATTAATTTTGAATGTATTGGACGAGCTTTGCGCATACTTTGTGCACATTTAAAATACTTTGTTCTTTGAATCGAGTGTTTTTCACAAAACTGGGCTTTTTACCCCAAAAAACTTATAAAATCTAGCATAATTGAGAATTTTTGTTTATTGGTTTGACATTAGGTGTGTTCCTGTTCACTATATAATTAATTCTGAATGGACTGGATGAGCTTTGCGCATACTTTGCGCACTTTGCGTTTACTTTGCGCACTTTGCGCATTTTAGCAATACCCCATGCATGCTACTGTACAGAGACCCTGTACAGAGTGCAGAATTCCCACAATTCTGTAGGGCCCTAGGCCTAGCCTATATTATCATTACTATCCCGGGCTCGGCAGGGGTGTGAAGGTACTGCACAGTACAGGCCTAATTTTTGTTTTTATTGGCTTCGGTAAACGAAAAACCTACGAATAACCCATGCTAAAGGACAGCTTACCAGGCATGACTCCCCGTAGGCTAACGACTGTCCTGGTGGTACGGTATTCAAAACAATAATACTCGGCTCGCATTCGATCGTCTAGACATTCAGCCTCGATATCGTCGTGGCTTTAAGTCACTTCTTCAACGTACCACTTCCAACTTATTCTCATTAATATGCATGAACTCTATTTTGAAAGTGAATCCTCAAACCGTCACGGTTAAAAATTCAGAAAAATAAGTTATAATATGAAATGCAAATAATATTGGCTAAAATGACTGTTTTCGTAAGTTTTTTCAATTGAAAGTGAATAACTTTCCTATTAAAATGGCCAATTCAAAAATAATTGTTGATGACCTTTATTTTACACAAATCAAGTGACAATGCATCTTTAAAGAGTGATATATATTCAAGGTAATGTTACAATCCTTTGTTGCAAGCAGTAACAAAACCAGAGGCCTACGGCCGCCGACATTCCTATGCTCAGTGCATGCACCTCCATGTGACCTTTGACCCCTGGCTAGAATGTCAGTATTAGTGGTCCTTAATGACCCGGTATATTTGCATTAATATTCATTTAATGCTGATTGTAGTTATCTTTATCAACACATGACCGTTGACCCGAATAACCTCCAAGTAAACTTTGACCTCAGACTGGTTTGTGGGAGTCGTCAGTGGTTTATATCCCAGTATACTTTCCTTGGTTTTTCCTATGTATTTTTAATATTTTATAATGACCCTTGACCCTAATACGAATCAGCGCAAAATCTATGGATGAGAGTATGGCATGGATGTTTTGACATTTGAAAATTTGAAGTAAACTGGGCCAATAGTTAGATAATATAACCAAAGGCCTAGGCAAACTTCACCAGGGTTTTTTTTCCCAAGAGCGGTGCAAAACTCTAAAATTTACGCATATCAGATTCCAAAATAAAAACGATGGGCCCCATTTTATTTGGGTTCGATCGTCCATTACAATGGGCATGATCGTCTTCGTGTCGATCGTCGCTGGGCCCAAACATCTTTATTTGAATGATGTGTTTTGTCAACTGATCAAGTAAAATTTGCTAATTTATGGCATAACATTTTTAAACTTCTTTTTGTAATCAAATGAAAAAATAAATCAATCAATATTAAAAGTTTCGGTTTTAGTAATATGAAGAAATGAGGTTTGGAAATTGATATTTTAATAATCGTCCACATGGGCCCGATCGTCCTTACGATCATGGGCCCGATTGTCTCTGTAATGTGTGGGCCCGATCATCTGTCACCCAACCCCGTCCGACAGCTATAGACCTAGGAGCTCAAAATAAGAAAAGACTAGTGTCATTATTGTATAGGCCTGACCGGTGTTCTAGCGACCGATTTGAATCAGCAACTGATTTAAATGCGTGATTGCTATGATCGTAGCCTAGGCTAACCGCCTCCATTGGTCACACAGCAAACAGGCGACTGATGATCAGACCAGTAAGCATAACGAAGTACCAGTATAATAACATGCTTCGCCAGGCCCTAAGGCCTAGGCCTAGTCATACATCAGCGTATGCGTTAGTTTGAAAACATTTTAGTATACTCACAAAATAGAGGATTCCTAACTTATTGTGAAAAGAATTATTGAAACACTAAATGTTGCTATCCACAAATTTATTTCTGTTTCGTTCAAAAACAATGTAGGCGATCGCCATTGTATAGCTAAGATTATATTTATGCACACGACACCAGAGCTCTCCCACGTTGGAATATACCCGGATTTACCAATAATGCATTCTGCTTATGCTCACGGAAAATGATTTTACACAGAATTAAATAGGCCTAGCCTAGAGGTCTAGGTCTACGGATTTCAATAACAATACTAGAATTGGTTATTATCATGCCAGTAAATCATCTCCGCTAACGCTAGGGTCAAATTTTCCTTCGCCAGAGTGGCGAAAGATGGCCGATTTTGTTTCGCCAAATAACAAAATCTTTAGCCAAATTTTAAATACGATAAAAACTCATAGAAATTTTCAAATTCGTCGGCGAATTCATATTACATGTATATGTTGTTGTGTGTTACGATAATACTTTATATTCATTAAATAAACTGTGGTTAAATGTCCCTCAAAATCCATCAACATATTGACACATGTGCCGCCATATTTCGCTATTCAACATGCCTAAGGCCTAGCCTCAACATGCCTAAGGCCTAGCCTGGCAGAAACGGATCACGGACGGTTGCTAGGCCTAAAAATGGTGTCAAATTAGTGAAATGATGCGAATTGTTTGTCTGGTATGAATGAAATAGATCTTACTTCGAGAATTACAATGCGAAAAAAATATGATCGTACATCCGGTAATTCGTACATCCGATGTCCACATGTTTACAAAATCCGCCCGCGGCCACAAAAAAAATAAAAATATAATAATTAGCGCCCTCATCACTTTTCTAAAATACGTCGCTTTTTATCGGAATTTTAAAAAAAATGTTTGTAGAAAATCCTTATTTGCAATAAAACATTATCGGGACGAACATAATTAGAGTGTGAACACATGTTTATGTTTAATTAAACGTATAAGGTTAACGTAAATCTAAATAATTTGACATGAATAATTACCCGTAATTATACCACGTGACGAATTCCCCACGTGACAGGCCGCTGTTTTCCCCTCGAGCCGTATTCAGCCCGTAGAATAATATCGGAATTTTAAACAATGAAAATGTTTATAGAAAGTTATTATTTGCGATAAAATATTTATGTTTACAGTTAATTATAAACGTGTTAATGTTAAATAATTTGACGTGAATAAGCACATAATTATACCACGTGACAGGCCGATGAAGCGTGCTGTCTCAATCCGCTCGAGTTACCGTTGGAAAGCCCGTAGCCTAGACTTTTAAATAAAAATGTTTATAGAAAGTTCTTAATTGCAATAAAAATATTATCGAACATATTTAGAGTGCGAACAAATGTTTATGTTTAATTAAAAGCTTATTTTAAAGAATTTGACGAGATTATACCACGTGACAGGCCGCTCACGCATGCTCTATGCATGCTCGCTCGGGTTACCACTGTGCAGATAAAACGTGTGATATAATGTACTGTAGTTGGAAAAACCCTGTCAGCGAGGATGCTACACGAAGTCCATCGTTCGTACCGTGATTTATGTTGTCTGGCAATGGATCGCGATGGTTATGTTGATCGATAGCCTAGCCTGGCTGACGAAAAGTTGACGAAATCTAACCCAATTTTGGAGATTTTCGTTTTCGTCAATTTGGCGAAGGAGGGCATTTTTATTTGCGCCAAATGACAATTCCAGTAGCAATTGGCGACTCGGCGAACGGCTAGCGTTAGCGTAGCCCCATGTCACATGGCTTGGCCGCCATCTTGGATCTTTCAAAAACCACCTTTTCGGACAAAACTCCCACACCAAAACTTTAACCCGACCGGGCAGTGCAATACTGTTAAGCTCTAGTTTACTGGCAACTTGCTGGGAAAGAAACTTGCGATGAATGAGTGTACCAACAGGCCATATCACACTAATCCACTATAGAAACTGGGAAGTTTTAGCCTTATAAGCCATAAGGCTTGGATGAAAATGTACTTTTTTTTGGCAAACTTGAGACTTGAATGTAAACATGGTATACAGGGGCGGATACAGACTTCTGGAAATGGGGGGCCCGGAAGGGGGCTGGTAGAGAGGGGTCCGGGGGATGCTACCTCGGAAAATTTTGGTATTTAGATGTCCGGAAATGGCCTCAGGGATGTCTTAAGGGATTAATTCTTGCTGAATATTTTCGTTTTATAGACACTTAATAATATTGATATATTTTACTCTCCGAAAATGGGTGGGGGCTGTGTCCGACCCCTTAAATCCGTCCCTTGTATAGAGGTTTTTGAGATACTCACCACTATAGCCACATTCTGCACATGAGACATGGCGTTCAGGTTGACCGGTTACGTTTTCTTCAGGACCTTTCTCACAGATCCGACAAAGAGGTTCAGGTGTAGCAATACTTCGGCTGTCGTCCTACAGAAAAACAATTTTTTTTTAATATGTAAAAGTTGTTTATTAATCATGTCATTAAAATCATTTATCAAATTATCACATTTTTTATTATTTAATGTCAGTTTGCAAAAATAAAAATTAAACATGGTTTATTAGTTTATAGAAGTTTATATGAACCTTTTCCTAAACAATTTTTGTAATTAAAGTTTTTGTTATTTTAAAACTAGTAAAGTTTAATTTTATTTAACCATTTTACAAAAGCAACCACTTTTTAGCCAAATACATATTTAGCCATATTGACGAAGAAAAATTTGATTTTTTTTTATACTGTCATAGGCAAAATTTTTTTTTTTTTATTTATTCACTGTTATATTTAGACAATAAATGGCACTGCAGAATAAAATTTAAATTAACAATTAAAAAGAAAAAAAAACATTTTAAAAGTTCAAATACATGCGTCATGAGTCCAGTAAAGTTCAATACATAAAACTACCTAAAAGTACAACTGACTACAACAGGTGCTTTTTATAGCCAATTTTAATTTTAGTCCATGACTAATTGGTGAATGGTTAAGAGTGAACCCAGGAAAAAATTATGCTGAATAACATAGATTTAAATGTCACTTGCTGAAACATCACCTGTACCTTTTCAAGTGGAGGACTAGAGGAAGTAGATGATGTTGTGTAACTACTTGTTTCCCCATCATCCGGAATACGAAAATTCCTGCCAAATTTCACAAGTCTGCCTGAGGCTACAGCCCTTTTAATAGCAGTCCGTAGTTTAGTACTAAGTTCCGACTGACTTCCGACTTCAATACGCCTTGACTGCGTAATGTACTTTTCAATCTCTTTAAACGTGGAGCCACCTTCTCCAAGCTCCTTTATTGCTGCCTTGATTACTTTAACAAGATCCGTGCTTTTGTTCACAGTTCTTGTGCTTGCACCGCGAACACCGCGAGTTCCTTCAGGATCGCGATAAGATTCAATTCCCTTGTTTAGCACTTTTAAAACATTTCCATCTTTGACGGACAGTTCTAACTGTTCGTAAGTCTTCTCACGGCTAAGACCATGGCCGGAGACAAGATTATTACAAATGCGTTCCTGGTTTGGACGCTGTTTCTGCTTTCTTATTTTACGGATAGCCTCCAATATCCACTGCGTGTATTTGGCGTTCGCTAAGCATTGACTACTTTCCTTCGCCATTATATTTGTTTGTATATATCATTACCATCCATAATAAAATCCAAACAGAAACTTTGATGAAAAAAATCTGTCTATTACTTTTGTTTACATCACTTATCTGAAAGTATAAAATAAAATTTTAAAAGTCATGTTCCAATCAAACTAACATACTTATATTGTAATTGCATTATACTGTACTGAAAATTTCAAAAGAATTAACATCAACAATGTTTACATTAACAATGCTATATTTGGCCATGCAAGGGAATTAATTAGCAGGATACAAACCAGTGAATAATTTTCTAGAAAAATGAAATCATCCAAGTCATTTTTATATAGTATTACCACATACACAATTTTAAAAAATACATAAAAAATGGAAAACCAAGGAGGTTAGTGAACAGGAAAACTCAAGCACACAGTGTCAGATGTGGAAAGGGCCATCAATGTTAAAATTATTCCTATCTACACAAAAGATCGTCATCATCACCATTTGAAAAATTGTTTAATAATTCAGTACATGACATGTTATTTGATTTCCCAATTTCTCATTTTGATGATTAAGCCTATATTGAGGCCTAAGTTTTTATAAAAAATTGTGGTCTTTAAAAAAAAAACAAACTTAATTGTTTGTAAAATATTTAATAATTGGTCACATTTTCTTGTTAACACAACTGTTCCCATGTAAATTCTCTATACCCAGGGCCTAGAAAGTATAGAATCTACCTCTTTCGGTGTCCACCTAGGTCTAGCCTAGGGAAGATGATACTGCTGCATCTCTTTTCTGCCACCCTAAACACGTACGCATCACTCCCACAACATTGTACTGCCTCAAACAAGCAGCATAGCAATGCATATATGAGTAAACTCCGTGCTGAATTTTCTCATTTTATCGTCTCATGAAAACTGGCTATAAAATTGACGATTTATACATAGAAATTCCTCATTCATAGTCACATAGTTTAAGAGTTTATCAATAGTAATAATGATTAATATGAGACAAAAGATTGACTCGCCGTAGCCTACAGGCCACACGTAATTCCCTGTCAAATTTTTATTGAATAGGCAGCGGCCATTTTACAAAATGGCCGCTATGATGATTGTTTTGCTCTCTCGATTGTACTTCACAAGTGACTTACCCACCGATCAAAACCACAAGGTGAAAACGACACTTTATACCATTTTACCTACTTAATCTTCACGATTGATCCTAAAGTCGAATACCATCGAGATACAAGATCAATTTTTTCAAACAAAAGGTCAAATTTATCTACAATTTCCTACAAATTTTTGTCATTTGACCACTACATCGACACCACAACGACTGTACTTTCGTAAATAGAAAGCAATACCAAGTTGCGAGAATTTTCCTTTGATCACAGCTAATTTTAGAACTTTACATTAATACATTTATAATAAGCCTAACATAACACAAAATAAACATACTCACTTTGTTTAAATTATATATTAAATTCCTACTGATTTTATGGTATAAAACTATGAATCTTTAAATAAAATAATGTAAACTGACTATAAAAAGAATAATGTAATTCTCTATACATAAAATGACCTCGGCGGATGCCAAATAGGCTTTGAAACGAATGTAATGATTGGATATAGAAAATAAGTGATACATTATGATTGGCCAATGTATTAATTGTGAGATATCATAACGTTTAATAAATCCAGCTGGGGTACAGGCGATTAACATTTTATTAACGACCCTATGCTACAAGATCACAGTGCCAAATGCATGTCAAGTATTAAACTGTATAAATATTTACAAAGTCGAATTGATCCCTAGACGCATCGTGAAACAATCTGAAATTTATATCCAGCAAAGTCGAAATTTGCGTTCTGTTGATTTATTAATGATCAAATTTAATGATGTACAAATTTAGAGGTATCGATGTTGATGTTTGTGAAATACATGCTTGTTTTATAACAAATCTCGACCTGCCATGACATGACCATTTATTTTTGATTAATTTTTAATGTGTGATTTTTTTATGTAAGTCTCTCTGTTAATAATTGAACATCTTCTACATTATATTTTACTTAAAATGATGTGCCATTTCATTACGCTTATTTAAGCACCGTCATTTGCAGTTTAATTAAAGCGATCATAAATTGAGTTTTATATAGAGGGGGATCCTCTACTCTGATGTCGGGCGGATCCAGGATTTTGATTTATGGGTGGGAATTAAATCAGTACCAGTCAGACAAATTTTTCAGCTTAATTTTTTTAGTGGGGAGGAGGGTTTAAGCCTTTTAATCCCTACGCTTTTTCAATCAGCCGTGCTGTACAAATTTCCCCAATTCCTTTTCAAAATGTGTGGTATTGTAGCCTATTTAAAGTACATTTTGTTGGCCTACCGATATATAAATTAAAAATACAATCGAATAATTAATTACAAGTATTAGTTTTGGGGTAGTAATAAACTAATATAAATAACCAAAAATGCACCTTTATGTGATCGATTATTTTATTATGGTCATTCCAGAGAGTTTTTAATTTTCTGTATTTTTTATAAAGCTCGCTAAGTATCATTAATTATGTTATAAAAGGAAGAACGATGACGATTGAAATTTTGTGATAGGGGTATTAGCAATAAATGTAGTTTCACGTGATCTATTTCGTTTATTATGATATCATTTCAGTTTTTAATTTTCTAGTTTTGCATATAAATAAATCTCATTACAATTGGTAATTACCAATGGCGTATTAGATCCAAAATCGTGTGGAAGAGGGGCCCAAAATTCCCGGCCGGCTGGGCGTGTCCAGGATTTCAAATTAAAAAAAACTGTTAGTTGCGCGTATACTATCTTAAGCTATAGTTGTATGCAGTTTGTATGTGTTCTATTCTTGATAGAACATTGAGGCGGAAACCTAATAAAGAGGCACATGTAGGGAAGACAGGGGTAGGTTGCATCAGGGGTTGGTTGCATCACCTCTAATAATTCAGAGATTAAAATTGGACCAAAATCGGTTGATATGGCTGGCAAACATATGACGTCAGAACAGACAGACAGACAGACATTTTTGAAAAGCTGTTTATAGAGACGCTTTTCCCGTATAAAAAAAAACAAGTTTCTACATTCACTGGTTACCAAGATTATGGTATAAAGGTGAAAATCTGAGGTCCGCCATTTTGAAATCAAAATGGCGCTTTCCCCTGACCAATTAACCCTTCTATTCCGTGCTTTTGATATTCCAATGAACAACTATGTGAAGTTTCAGAAGGTTATCACAATTTGAACGTTTGGTCCTCCAATTAACACCCATGTGCTATGCGCCAACTGCAATTCCACAAAAGTGAAATTGATTTTGTACATACAGTACAGGACGCAATCAAACAAGCGCCCTCTAAACCTAAAAAAACATTATTCATTACTTAATAAAAGAAATCGTATAAATATTTCAAGTTTTATTAGCTCTTTGTTTGCTAGTCTAATTTAAGAAACATTTTATTTCAATGTATTAAAACAAGTCGATCCGACAATAAAACACAGAAACTGTGCACGGACGGTATAAATAAAAGAAAGTTAATCCTTAATAATTGTACACATGCGTTCAAGCATCAGACTAAATATTAGGCCTATTATTTGAAGTGTAAAATACACAGTTACATTTGAAGTGATTAGGCCTAAGCTAGCAAGGCGATTGAAGTTTAGAGTGCAGGTACAGATCCAAAACTATAGCAAGATCAGCGACCATGAAGCGACTGCGTCGTATGCAAATTTCACATTTCTGCGACTACGCCGCTGAGGCGAAAGTCGACGAGCAGGAGTCTGAGGCGTTTTGTCCTCCGATTTCTGTAGTCCGAGGCGTTAGTCGCAATTTGCATATTTCTAGAATTAAAAATAATATATTGTATACAGTTTAAACAGCGAAGTAAGCGATTAAAATTCCGGATTCTAATATATTTGATTTTGTGTCTACTGCCCTCTCTTTTTAGTGACAAAAACCAGAGACTAAACAGCCCTGACAGTTACTGATACACTCTGGCCCTATCTATAAGCTGCTGTTATTAAAATGCCAAAGCATAACCTTTATTGACCCATGTTTATTCTGTGTCCCTCATCATTAGAAGATATCACAGTGAAAGTAGCAATAGGGTATTGCAAATCGAGCGGGGTTGGTGAAATCTGTCCACAATACGGGCTTCATCTGTCCACAACACGGGCTTTATCTGTCTACATTACGGGTTTTATCTGTCCACAATACGGGCTTTTTTATCTGTCCACATTACGGGCTTTTTTATCTGTCCACAAT
>JAOTQE010007170.1:0-11181 GCA_025631205.1 Nesometra sesokonis
GTTATCAGGAAATATATAGGGAAAGAACACAACGCAAATAGCCACAAACGTGCGTGACAAGACCGACAGACAGACATACCGACAGACAGACAGACATTTTTTAAAAAACTGTTTATAGAGACGCTTTCCGCGTCTAAAAACCATCGGCCAACGAATAGAATACTGCCATCGCGTCTGGCAACCACACATACACTGTACAGGGAGCAACTGTCGTACGAAGCAGTGATCAGTGCCCGGCTTAACAATATCTATGGTTTATAGCAAGTAAATACTATACTGACTGTTTGCAGAGTCGGACGCTTTCCGCGTCTAAAAATATTATACTAGCTGTGACAACATTTTGTACTAATCAATGATAAGTGAAATATTCTACATATCACCCGAAAATAAACATAAAATATTATAATTGGAATAAATGGATCCGTGTATTATACTATATGATCACTGTCGTGGTGGACTGAGGTCTGCCACTAAGCGGATATCTGGTGACAAGAGCTTTGTTTAGACCATAATGCAGGAATATCTAGCTCAAAAAAGTGTAGAATTAACGCCTAACCACATCCAAGAGCAACTAAAGAAAGCGAATGACGTCATGGTATTACCTTTATTTACCAGTTAGATTCGTCGAAACATGTCACGTGATTCCAATAATGTTAATCTATCTGGTTAAGGTTTAGAGGAAGGGAGAAGCTGGTCGTGGTAGCGCCATTTTCCAGATAAAAAATAGATTCGGTTGGACAAGGGTTATGGAATATGAAACGCCAATGGTGCCTTCAAATGCAGGAATATCTAGCTCAGAAAAGTGTAGAATTAACGCCTAACCATCGAATACATCCAAGAGCAACTAAAGAAAGTGAATTACGTCATGGTATATTACCTTTATTTACCAGTTATATTCGTCGAAACATGTCACGTGATTCCAATAATGTTAATCTATCTGGTTAAGGTTTAGAGGAGGGGAGAAGCTGGTCGTGGTAGCGCCATTTTCCAGAATAAAAACAAATTCGGTTGGGCGACGGTTATGAAATATGAAACGCCAATGGTGCCTTCAAAGATGTTAAGTATGCTCACAGGCATAAAATCAATACGAATGTTGGATGCATTAGTATATCACAAGCAAACTTTTTTATAGGTCTATTAATAATCGCAATTTCTTATTTTTGGACAGGTGTAACAGCAGGTGGCTATTTCTCTCAATCTGGTGGAGGTGGAAACTATCTTTGTTTGTCGAACGATCCTGAATGGGGTACACATCTTGACGGTATTCAATCAAACGCTAATATATATGGTGCCGAATATGAAATTTCGTTATTTAAACCATTTTCTACAGAAAATTCCGAAATGTTACAGAATCATGATGCTCCATGTGCAGTTTGCAACGTGCCATCAAGGTAAATTATCTATCCGCTTGTCTGTCGCTGTGATTGCGCAGGCCTGGGCATGTATGCGAAAATATAAACTATACCGTCCTGACTGACGGGGTGTGTGGGATGGGGTGCGATAGGTACGTATTCACACCCCCTCCTAAAATTAAAAAGGTAGGCGTTATCCACACAAAACTCCAAACATAGGCCTACATGGCACTAAAATTTCCGTAAAACCTCCCATAGGCAAAATAACCTCGATTATTTTTTTATTTATTATTTTAAATTTTTGCTTATCAAATTGAACCCCAAAGTACCGGTAATCGCCGATGAAAGAGCGCATCATAATTTCCGATTACTCACCCCTCTCCATTTCAATTCCTGGGTACGACCCTAGTATAGAAGAATCGTTTAGCTTTATTCCTAGTAGAATACTGAATAAATGAGTCGACGGACGGGCGGGCAGGCGTCAGCCTACAAAACTAAACACATCTTGGGGGTTACTACCGTGCACTTTGTGACAGAAGCATGAAGTTTTTTTAGCATTTGGTCCATAGGATGTGCGAATGAAAAAAAAAAGAGTTATTATAAATGTCTCAAATACACATTCCTGTGTGGTCTAATGGAACAATTTGCCAAAAATGACTGGAAGTTAGGTTATTGACTACATGTAATATTTCAAACAGTAATATCTTCAGGTGACGCGTCATTTAAGAGCCGTCATGACGGCTCTTAAATCCTAATATGGTATTCCAGAGTCTGGTTTGGGGGTAGCAATAGGCCTACAGCAATACAGACAAATGTGAAATATAGGATATTACTTTGATCTAGTAAATAATAATTTACCTTCCCTTGTGGGACATCCTGGAAAAGCATTGACTTGATTTTCGAGTTTGAAAAATTATTCGGTATTCCAATATAAACCATAATAAAGGTTTTTTTGAGAAAATTTAACCTTCTTGATTAATTTTTTGCAAAACGTTTTCTCAAAACCAAGCAGTGTAAAAGAGGTCTGACATGATCAAACGAAGTGTACAAATGTGCTTTGTTTAATATTATATTGCATTCGGAAAATAAAAACTAACAGTAGGCCTGTATTTGGTTTCATGTTATAAAACAAAATATTTTTGTTTTGCTAAAATTACTTTCCGAAAGGCGATCCGGGACCGCCGATCCGACCCTCCAGAAGTGCATCCAGAAATCTGTAAACGGTGGGGTGGAAGGCACAGACCATACCCATTGGAAGTGCACAGAAATACTGACTGCGCCATTGGGTGTGTTTAGGAGGAGGAGAAAATGTTTGAAATAAACCTGTAACGCTCATACAGAGCATCTTGGACTACAGTTGAAAAGTGGGGATCTCAAAAATATTTGGGGACACGTTTTTTCTCTTCATACAATTTACTCTTTTATATATTGTTGTTGATGATGTGGGCGTTCCCCCGTGCCCCTCTTGGATCCGTGCCTGCCCTATTAATCCGTCCCTAAGAAAATAACATGGGAACCATAAACAAGTATTCTGCACATCACCAACCGATGTCGCCATTTTAATAATTTAATACAGGCAATAATTTAAAATGTGAAATATAAAAATATAAGCGGGTTCCTCCAAAAAGCCAGCGAGTTAACAAAAAAGTAAAATTAATTACTGTCATAGTGACTCTCCAAGAGTGTGTGAACTAAGACCACACTGGCAATTCTTATCTTGTTATTTCCTTATTTTCATAACCATCAACCGGACAATAACACTCATTTTTTAAAACAATGTCAGATAATGTACCAACTACCATTATGAACAACTATTAAAGTGCCATTAAAACACTCGATGTTGTCCCCTCCGGAAATTGTAGGCCTATTGCAATATTTCTTCTTTGTTCGAAAGTAACATGGTTTCCCCATTTCAGGAGTGTGCAGTTAATGATTCCGGCCAGGAAAACATGTCCGGAAAATTGGAGTAGAGAATATAACGGTTACATAGTGTCGTCTCAACATACAGGTCAGAGGTCTGAGTATATATGCGTTGATGAAGCGCCAGGGGAACGTCCTGGATCGTATTCTGATAATGATGGTGTACGCCTTTACCCAGTAGAAGCCAACTGCGACAGTTTACCCTGCTCGCCGTATGTACACGGCCGAGAATTAACTTGTGTAGCATGCACATTTTAAAGAAATCCAGGGGCGCCGAGGCATTTGGCCAAAACGTAAGCCCGCCGTGCATGCCTTAGGATTTTGCGCTGGAAGTATAATCGAGTTTATTAAAAGAAAACCCACGATGTGTACCGTGTCTACTGATGACGACGACGACGACGACGATGATGACGATGACGACGACGACGACGACGAGACGATGACGATGACGATGTCGATGACGATGACGATGAAGATGATGATGATGATGATGATGAAGAAGAAGACGGTGACGGTAACGGTGATGATAATCAGGGCCGGTGTCGCCTCATCTGAAATGTTCAATCCCATACTCGGCCCTCACACCCACCTCCCTGACATAGGACCAGAGGACGTGAGACTTGGGACCAGTGAACGTATGGCTTGGGACGTGGGGTTTGGGGCTAGTGACATGGGAATGGGTTTTGGTGTTGGGGATTGCATCCGCAAAATTTGGTCTAGTGAAGTTATGCCCATCGAACTTATGTCAAGGAGACTTGTGATCGGTATAGTTGGAACCAGTTGGCATAGAACTGGCAAAATTACCACTTTTACCTAACAGGGACGAATCCAGGATTTCATAAAAGGGGGAGGGCAAATTTCAGAAATAAAGAATAACAAATTTAAAGACAATCGTTAATTTCTGTTTTCTTTTCGGTTTTTTTTTTTTTAGTTCTATTTTTTGATAAATTAGGGAAAGGGGCTATATAGGTACCACTAAACCGGTCAAATATAACACCCACAATTGCGAATTATTGCATAGATTTCCCTTTAAATGTTAAACTGCCAAAATTAACACCCACGTGCGATCTTTTTTACCACAAATTGGGTGTAATAATTCGAACTTGTGACTGTTAATTTTCTTTGTTTGAACGACAGAAAATGTATAAATTTTATTTTTCCGTGTTCATTTTGACAGTTTTAACAGTGAAAATTGAATTCTGGTTAATAATTCCCAGTAGTGGATGTCAGTTTTGACCGTCCGTTTTAACGGTGAAAGTGGAATTCTGGGTTGAACACTTGTGGATGTAATTTTTTACCGTTTTAATGGTTAACATCGGATTCTGCGTAATAATTCGAACTTGTGTTACTTTCATTGTTTAAACTGTGAGAATAAAATTCTTTATAATAATTTGCAATTTTAGATGTTAACTTTGACAATTTTAATGTTGAAAGTGGGATTTTGGATAATAAATTCAGCTTGTAGGTGTTAATTTTCAATAAATTAATTTTTAATTAATTAAATTTAAAAAGTTAGCTGGTGGGGCTCATCCAAAATAGACCAGTCTAAAGCCTATCATGGCATCATTCCTTGGGATTGTTGGACTTGGGATTTGGGACAGATAAAACGCGTATTGTGGAAAGATGATGCCCGTACTGTGGCCAGAGAAAAAATACGTATTGTGGACAAGATCTCCCTCAGCCTGTATTGTGGTCAGATAAAACACGTATTGTGGACAGATGAAGCCCGTATTTTGGACAGATAAAAGCAGGTATTGTGGACAAGAGCGCCCTCAGCCCGTATTGTGGACAGATAGAACATGAGGAACGATGAAGCCCGTATTTTTGACAGATAAAACACGTATCGTGTACAGATGAAGCCCGTATTGTGGACAGAAAGAAGAACGTATTGTGGATAAGAGCGCCATCAGCCCGTATTGTGGACAGATAAAAGACCTATTGTGGACAAATAAAGCCCGTGTTGTGGATAGATAAAACACGTATTGTGGACAGATGAAGCCCGTTTTGTGGACAAATAAGACACGTATTGTAGACAGTATCACCAACCCTAATGTTTATATCCGTAAAATGAATGGGCAGAAGTAATGAGTGAGCATCAAAGTTCATTGGACTTTCAAATAGGGTGTCCTTTGACCTTGTTGACCCCAATACAAGAGGTCATATAGTAAAACAAATGTTTTATTTGAGTTCTTTTTTTGGAAATTTTTTCTTTCGGTACTCAATATATTCATATCCATAAGCATTGGTCGTTAGTAAAATATTGAGCATTAAAGTTCAATGGACTTGCCAAATAGAGGACCCTGGACCTGATGACCCCAAGACGTCATATAGTAAAACAATTGTGTTATTTGAGTTCCTTTGGGTCATGTTTCTATTTAAACTTAATAAATTTATATTCGTAGAAAATGATGGTCAGAGAGATATTGAGCCTCAAATTTCCAAAATGGCGCCCATTTTGAATTGATAAAAATTAGATACTTTCTGATTGGCCGATACAATTAGATTAGATTTTAGATGTGTTATTCTGAATTAGATTTTAGATGTGTTATTCTGGACCACAAAATGAACAAATTCCAACAATAAAACAAACTATTGCGAATTGCTTGATTCAAAGTCCTATCTCCACCTGTCTATATTTTGTCCATAGCGACTGCTGAAAACCTAAACTTTTTCAACATGCAAATTTTAGTTCAATGTTTGGACTCCACTAGTACCAAGTAATAGTATCCATAAATGATTTATATTGCATATGTGCATTCTATAGTCACTAGTGATAAACTCTACCAAATAACAGAGTTATACTTATGTAGGATAGAAATGGTACGACCCCAATGTAAAGTTGGCTGCAGGCCTAAATATATAAAAAAGATAGTATCTTGAAGTGAACATTGACCTTCATAGATATTTACCCACCACCATTAAACTTATAACACTCTGACAAACATCTAATTCACATGCTCTTGGACTTTTTTTTATTTCATCTTAATGTTGTTTTTTTTTTTTAAGATTTTAAACTTTTAGCTATATTTTCTTAATTGTAAATGTCAACAAATGCTGTAAGTTTTATGATGGTGGGTAAATTCCATCAAGGTCAAAGGTCACCTCAAATGATGCTTTTTTGCATATTTTAGGCCTGCAGCCAACTTTGGGGTCTTGCAATTTCTATATAGGCCTAACAAAAAAAATCTGATAATGGGAAAAGCATATAGTTTAACCATAGATGTATTGTTTTAACGGCTAGATAGTGAACCTCTCTATAGAATACAATAGCCCCAAAGTGCAATTTCATGTAAGCGCCTACTATTCCGGAATCCAACCAATCAACGTGTTACGTTCTAACCATGGTTCTAACGCTGTTGCGCCCCAATCTTTCATAAAAAATTTACATTTATCAATAAATGGATGAAAATTTGTAATCCAAATATAAAGACATTGACAACATAAAATATACGTGACGTATGTAAATAAATTGTATGACAATGGATGTTAAAAATACAATAATTATAAAACAGTTTATATTATTTAAATTGCAGTACATGCTTATGACGAAGGCTGACGAAATCAAATTGTAGGGTCCTACATGGGACCGCAATTCTATAGTGTTAAGTTCACCGTCTAGTTGTAAATAATAAATCTATGAGTTTATCTCAAGCCACCATGGTTTTGGACATTTTAAAATTACACCCCACAAAGCTTTAAATTGACATTTCTATACATTTCAAATGTTTTCAAAATCTCAAAATTTAAGGCAATTAGGGGTATCTGTGTCCACTATCCTTCACTAAAAAGAAACACCCCATGGCTATCACATTGAGACAGATATGCGGAAATGTTTATAATTTAACGCAATTGAGGTGCTGAGATTTTTTTTATGGGAAAGAGAAGTGGTTCTGATGATAAGAGGATCAAGATCCTTAGAAAAATGTTTCGAATTTAGGGGGTTCACCATTGAATAGGGAAGTTGGTTAGAAAAACAGGGTTCGTTAGAACCATACCTGCTGTAGATTTTCTCCGGTGCACACTTATAGGCTTATAGTGTTCAAATGATACCTCAAAATAGAGGCTGAAAATAAGTGTGAGATTTTTCAATTCGTAGGATTTTAAAATTTGCGTGAGAAAAACAACCTCAAATGTGAGGTCTCACCACTAAATGAGTCTCATGGTAGAAAAATCCAAAATTGAGTTATTGATACCTTCTAATAGAGGATAATATAAGCTGTAATCTACAATTTAAATGATATTCATTGAATATGTAGATCCAAAGATATGAGCATTTAAAATTTTCATGTATGGAAAAAGGGTTTTGAGAAAATTGCCCAAAAAGAAATGAAAAATAAACAATTATAAGACTATAAATCTTAGAAAATCTGCATGAGGGACACTTTCCTATATGAAAACTTTCTTAAAAAATTAAAATTATATAAATTATAATGAAATAAAAGTATCATAGTACTCAAATTAATTGTTATAACTAAATTTCTAAAAAATTTGACTTCAGAGCTATTTTGGTGATTATCTCAATTTGATCTCACCTACGATGCGACTCATTTTGTGGTGAGACCCTCGCATTTGCTATGAGTTACTTCAGACCTCATAATTTGGTGTTTATATCAATTTGATCTCACCTACGATGCGACTCATTTTGTGGTGAAACCTCACAAATGCTCGATTCTCATTTTAAAAGCTTGAGATAAGGTTTTCTGTTATTGCGAACCGCTTTCATTCTCTACAATAATTTTTTTTCTGAACATAGAAAGTGTAATAGGTCTGGATCCTACCGATATAAAAACGTCAGCATAAATGCGCATGTGTGTGTTTTTTTTACAAAAATATGTTGGTATGATAAATGCAAACATAGGGAATATGCCTACAATCATCCGTGTGAAAAATAATAATCACTTTGCGATTTATTAATGAAGCGGATTTAAAGGGTTGTCATCAAGTCTTAGACTTTCAACGGTAACGTAATCTGGATGTATTTTGAACGTATCAATGTTTTTCTAATTTCTGAATTGACTTTGCGGCCTCAGATTTTTTTTCCACGACCCAATAAGTTCGCGGCCACTACAATTTCGCTGCCCTAATTTGGGCCGCGGCCCATAGTTTGCGGAATGCGGGGTTTTAAAGTATATAAAATATCGGAAAGTACATTTCCCATCATTGTTTTAAAATAGTTCCCACTAAAGCAAATATAGACTTGTATCTTCTGAGCGATTTGCAACCAACATCGAGCCAATCTGACCACTAATTACGGAGATATGGTAATCTGAGTTCATAAATAAAAGTACCAGAAAACACAGTAGCATTTCCGGTCATTTTTGGACAATCATTTTCAATACAGCAAATAAGAACATACAAATTGCAAACAATTTAAGATTAAAACTAATCTCTACAATTAATGGTTACCGATAAATAAAGGTTCAAATCCACAGGCGGTCATTTTGGAAAACACCCTCAAACTAGACTTCCCGTCATATCTGGGAGATGTATGAAGATATTTTTCTGAATTTGCCCATCTAGTAAATCCATCGAGAAAAAAGAAGGGTATCCTAGAATTAGTCAAGAATCTCATGAAAATGACTCTACTATGGACTTTGATATCTAGCCAGAAAAGGTTAGAATCATCTCCTAGCCAACCGTCTGCTCGGATTATGTCCTATAGTACAAAAACAACTAAAGAAAGTAAATGACATCATGTATTTTTATGTTTATTGGCTAATTAGAATTTCACGGAATTTCAATAAATGTTATTCTACCTATATTATAATAATTTGAATATTATAATATTTTTCATTAAACCACCCCCATCTAATATATAATATAATATTTTATTTAATAATTAAATTAACTTTGTAGCACTTGAATTAGTGACCAACTTTAGCTTATATCGTGCAAACACAACAAGTCAGTTCACGACCATTCACGTAAGGAAGGCAAGGCAACGATCCGCAAGATCCTTCCACCAAGTACAACAGGGAACCCACCTGATTACTGCCTGATCCCGGTACAACTTCGGGAGCTCTATCAACACACAGATAATTAATTTGTTGCGGGTGAGTATAATGGGCAGACATCAGGTATCCAGAATATTCCTGAGTCCAGTGTTGATGACAGGTAGTCTTGGCGGGAATCATAAGCTGCGTAGGTCGTGTTGGTACGCGGCAGACAGCACAAGGCATGTTGTGGTTATGCAGTGTTTCAGCATTGTCATGCTGGAATGGGTCATAAGAAGAAGTTTCGTATTCTGTTCCATAGATGTAACTATGGCTTTGGAAAGAATCCTTGTAGTTATCCCACTCTGGCTCTGATGGCAGACAAATTATCTTAGATGAACCGCCTTTATGATTATAATATGAACCTCCGGCAATACCTGCGAATAAGAAGAAAACTTAAGATAAGATGCACTCCAGAATGGGTACCGGTATGCTCTATAAATTCTGATATAGCATACCGTCTATGTCATAAGCCTTCAATGGTATCAACTGCATTGTCCGTTACTAAGTTTAAGATGAGCTATGTCAAGGCATAAGAGGCTGTATAAGGTATCAAATGGATTGAATTGTTATAAGCTTTGGTCTATCTCTGGTTGTGGTAACGTACATGCGCATTTTAAACCATAAACGGGCTTGTTTATGGAAAACCTGACCCTTCCACCTTTCATGCATCATATTAGGTCAGTGGTGGTATAATTTTATCCTGGATTTAATCATTAACACAGGTACAACTACGGTTTATCAACCATAATTTAGAGGGTAGTTTGTCAATATGAAAGGAGATAAATTCAACTTCAAGGCAAAGCTGTAGCCGGAAATGAAAATGTGCCAAGGCAAATGTAAATGTTTGGTTTTTTTTAGAAAAACACTATATTTGACAAAAAATTGTAAGTTTCAGATGACGAGGAAGGCACCGGCCCTAAAATTGAACCCAAAATAAGTTATAAACATACATAAGGGCCAACCGTATCATTAAAAATGCACCAAAACACGCACAATGAATAAAAACAACCTTTTCTGTTAGCGTGTCAAAATCAAACCTGGAAACCATGCCCACTCGAAACTGGAAAAGTTCCTCCTCCCCTTTCGTTGGATCCTGGATCCGCCCCTGAATCTTACCTTCGTAGACCAATTCTGCGTCAGTATCAGGACAGGTTGTTCTTCCCCATCGTGTGTAGACGCTTCCACCGCCCATTAAACTTCCCAATATTTCTTGTGACGTTCCGTTCAGTACGGAGTCACTATTTCCACCTGTAAATAATACCGTATTATTATCTTAAAGAATTTTGGAGAGACAGGTAGGGGTTTGTTTCCTTTGTAATTGGCTTCTAGAGGACATAATTTTTATTTGTATACAGTATATTGTATGTTTGTGTACATATGAAGGAAATTCGAGCACCCTAAATAGCTCCTTGATGCGCCAAATCTCATACCATACTCCTAGTTTAAATTTTCTCCTTCTTAGCTAGTCCCACACCGCCACTAAACCTGAAAGTGAATACCAGATAAATCACTATTTTGGAATTTTCTTTTAAGTTAAACCATAAAAAGTAGATTTACTTTTTGCTACGTTTCGGTTACTGGCATCGGTAACCTTGTTCACGCAAGTGACGTGTAGATCTGGCGTTAAGCGAAAAGCTGAAAACACCAGATCTACAAGTCACTTGCGTGAACAAGCTTACCGATTCCAGAAACCTAGCAAAAAGTAAGTGTACTTTTTATGGTTTAACTTAAACAAAAATTCAAATATAATATATGTGAAAGCAGATGAAATTTTTCGAAAATAGCAGATAAATCACATTCTTTGTACAACACTATAAAAGCGTTTATTGGTCCTAGTAGACTATGGGGCAAGAACAGAAAATAGGCCTAGAAAATGACTTTTGCTGTCTCCGTCTTGTGACTACCTAAATTAT
>JAOTQE010007181.1:0-11181 GCA_025631205.1 Nesometra sesokonis
TCTGTCAATGACGTCAGTAAAATAATGGCCACTGATGTAATTATTTGATAATTTATCTTTGATATTTTTTTGTTTTTTTCATTCCTCCTAGTTCATTTAAACAACTTTGTTTAACAACCAGGGACACAAAATAAACACAAATAAGTGTTTTGGGGTCCTTACTTGACGAGTTTTCATGAACCTTCTCATTTACGAACTTTCTCGTTTACAAATACCTTCCAGCCCAAGGGGAGTGTAAAAGAGGTCGACTGTACTTCCATAGGGGAACACTCAGAAACAATCTAACAGACCTCTAGCCACAGCAATGTCTTATTTAATGGTTATTCAATTCAATTAAACAATCTAATCAATCTATAACAATAAAACAAGAATTGTTTTCAAATTGTAAAAATTATATTATTTTAAGTCTGCCCATCAATTGACTTACATTAAAGTGTGCGCATTGATTGGAGCTATTCACTTCCTGGAATGTTTGCACAATACAATCAAAACAATCACTCACTCTCTCTCTCTGATCATAAATAAATCGATCAAAAAAATAAAATAAAAATCTTTAAACCGAAGTGCATATGTGACAACTCAATCGTTTACAATAACACAAAATCACTAAAGGTATGTTTGTAAAAGACACTTAATTTTAACCTTCGATTCTCGCTTCAGTAGGCATCCATCAATGCTAATCAACAAACCAGGTACTCTCTCGCGCGTTAAGGCAGGTTTAGCCGTGCATGGCTGTCTGGGGTGGGCTTGGCAGTCAAGTTACGACCAGGCCTAGCCTAGTTAATTGCAATTAACAGTACTTTTAAAATAGAAAAGCAGTATCAAAATTACATTTAATACCAGCCAAATGCAACCATGTTACTAAAATGACAAGTGGAATATACTTACGGTTTATAATAAGTTTATTCTCTTAGGAATGCCGCTGCGAAACTACTCCCAACAAAATGGCTGGCAATACAGATGACGTCATCGCTAAAGTATGGCAAAGTTCGCAAAAAAACTGATTTGGTCCGCAATATCACAAAACTTTCAAAAAATCATAAAAGGCGTAGGTATATTTTGTGTATGTAGGTGTTTCCTTCATTACGATGTCCCAACCGCAAATTTGCATTTAAAATATCCATACTCCATAAAACAAATATTTTAATGTCAGTACTTTACTTATTGGGTGGTTGCGAGGGTCTTTTAAAAGTCATCTTTTTGGGCAGTCTGTTTTTGGGATTGACTAAAAAACTGAGTACAGAATAATGTCTTCTTTTTTGGATTGACTAAAAAACTGAGTACAGAATATGTCTTCTGGGAAATCAGTTGTAGGCCTACCTAATACAATTATTTAAAGATGAAAATTTGAAGAGCATATTTGAAATGAGCATGAGCCTATTTGAAACGCTGCAAGTTTGTTCTTTTAGTCGATCCGACAATAAGACGCGGAAAGCTGCGCACAGTAGCTGTAGCTGGTCAATGTCACCAACTGTTCGTGCACTGCACGCCATCACTTTTTATTTAGCCAACAAAACCGGGATAGTATTCCTATTCAGATTAGAGTGCGGCTACTGATCTAAAGCTATACAAGCAAGATCAGTGATCAAATGAATCGGTTCTGTATCGTGCTTGCTTTTATACTATAACATCATCTGCTATGCAAATTCCAAATTTCTGCGACTACGCCTAGGCGAAAGTCGTTATTCGCAATTTGCATAACTCCAAAAACAAAAAATAATATATTGTATACAGTATAGGGAAGTAAACATTTAAAACTGCATTTATAACGATATTTTAATTCAATTTTAATGTTAATGTATTACCGGTTGATGATTAATTAATTATTATATTATTCGGGAGGGCCATGGAAAATTTTCCTTTACAGGTGCTCGGGTGAACTTTTAGAGGACCGTGCAACAATCCCGTGCCAAGCAAGGGGAGGGTGGGCCCTACTTGGATACACACTGTGAAACAAACACGGAGCAAATGGGTTACCATTAGAAGCAGAATCTTTCTAAGCACCTCATTTTTTAAAGGCCATCGGTCGGGAAATCACTTTTGGTCCATAGGCCTAATTAACAAAATAGGAACATTTCCAGTGGCGTCCTTCAGTATACGTGACTCTCTGTACGCTACGTAAGGAGTAACTTTTCAAATAGTTTAGTAAACTGTTCCCTGATAAAAGTAAATACAGTACCAATTTTCATTCATGTGACAGTCGTTCACTGTGGTAAAAATCTGATCTGTCTACTAACAACTGTCCAGAGGGTTTATCAGCGCTGCCAAATTGACAGACACTGTAATACATGTGGTATTCTCAAAAGAGGACTAACTTTAGTCCAGGATTAAGTCCAGCTAGGAATTCTCAACATGACTAAGTCCAGACATAGGCCTAAACCCTGGACTAAAGCATTCTAAATATTGTCCGCTGGGGCAATATACAGTATCTAGATAGACTAGGACAGCTGTATGTATAGTCCGGGACTAAATTTTAAGAATACCAGTAAAAAAAATGCAACAAAACAAAATAAATCTTAGAAAGTGTTTTAAAATGTTCGTCTAAATACTGGCTCGACAAGGGCGGATCCACCAGCGAAAGGGAGAGGGGCACCCTTTTCCAGGCCGGGTGGACGTGGCTGCCGGTTTTTGACAAGCAAAAAAAGGTTGTACTTCCCAATTTTGCGTGTTCTCCGTCCTGTTTTGACATATTAGCGAGGTTTCGCAAACTTACGAAATACGAAAACGGATATTGTCGTCAAAACGTAGTTGCGCCCCCTTATAGGCCTATTAAGTGCGCCGGGTCAAAAATTTACAACAAAAACCCAAAATACGGCTAAAATACGGCTCCAGAGGACCAAAAACGGGGAAATTACCTTTTTTTTTTGCTCGTCAGAACTTAACGATCACGCCCACCCGGAATGAAAAAGTGCACCCCCCCCCCCCCCCGCCTTTTCGGCGGATCCTGGATCCGCCCCTGACTAGTTGATGCGCCTCCTCCCCTATCGATGTTAAGCAGGAACCACGGTCGCCGCAGCAATTTAGTATAGGCACCAAGTTGTATTTTCAATTCCGGTACATTGACCTTTTTTGTATAGGCGCTATGTGTAAATTTATGTGTAAATTTTAACCAAGTATTTTGTGCAATTTCCATGATGTTTTAACGTATTTCTTCCAATTTACTCCATAATGTTATATATTTAACCAAAACATTGGGAAGTATGACAATTGCAAAGATAAGAAAGGACCGACTCTGATTTCGAAATTTTGCGTCAGTCCGGGGTGGTCATACGTCTCTGACCATGGAGCTTATAGCTCCATGCTCTGACCAGACTTTGGCTAGTGTATCAATGGATTGGTGGCGCTATGCAAATATAAAAATATGTCTGGTTATGATCTGATAATTTTCACGATGGATTAGGCTTATTAAATTATTAATGAAAGACAATTCGATGGATGATACCGGAATCAGTGATTAAACAATTTGTTACTTTTCCGTGATTTCTACATTAATAAACTGAAGTAAACGGATGGGTGGAGTTTAGGAAGACTCAGTGTAGCCACCAGGTCCTTTTTTTATAGCTCCATGGTATAATCATAGGACTTAAGGGGTATTTTCTGAAAGGCAATTAACGCATCCTTTCTAAAAATACTCAGATTGGGTATTTATTATATATTTATATATTAATTATTTTATTGAGAACCTCATTACTAATGCGTTTTGCAGGGCGGATCCAGCGAAGCTATAAAAATGAGGCCCAATGCCAAGTTGGTCAAGGGGCGTGTGATATTTTAACATTTCAAATATCTTGTGTGATCAATTTTTTCTTCTTTTTTGGCTGCAAATAATGTTCTTCCGGGAGCGACCAGCTGAACACCCCGACCCCCACCTTTCACCTGTTTTTTTTGGATCTGCGTCGCCTTGAGCTGCGTTGACCGAGACCCGACTGATGCAATTTATATAGGACCAGAGACCAGTTGCGGATCCAACCCGACCAAGCCCCCTCCCCTTTACTTTGACGAATATTATTTGTTTACAAAACTCATTGTTTGCAATAAAATCTGTCAAAATTGCATCTCAGATACCCAGGAAACGTAGGTCTATTTTGTCTAAAATTTCCAAGAGGAGGAGACCCCTTGGAAGAATACAAAGTTTGGCACCAGGCGCCTATCCGGCATCTGGTGCCTCTTCTCTGCTGGATCGCTCCTAGAGACAGACTTATAGACCCGAGTTAGACCAGCATTGAATTGAATTTATTGTATACAGACAAACAAAATGCTTAGGCTTACATTTGGCCGTTTGAAAGTGCACGTATGTATTTACAACACCCACAATGACGAATTTATCGTCGGATCATCTACATTTTCCGCTGTTTGTAGGTGCATGGAGCTATAGCTCCATGGTAGGTGCGAGCAGTAGAACAACACAACACGTCTACTATAAAATCTCCTTGGTGTAATTAATAACGGATAATGGATAACGGATTTAACAGATAATGATTTCCATAAAATAAACGCCTCTTATTCAATAATTACGTCATTTCGGCTATTAACAATACAAGTCAATTTTACCACAAGAACAATTTTAAGTGAATTTTAGGTACAATATCTACTAAAAATCTATGCACCGGACAAAACAATGACAGAGCAACTTGTCCGGTGAAAGATCACGTGGTATACTATTATAAACTTTTGATTGGCTAATGTCTGTCGAGGTCAGCCGGAAGAATCAAAAGGTAAACAAATCACACACATGATTCAAAGAATATGGCTGCAAATTTCGACAAAAAAGTGGCATTTGTAACCGTAGGAACAACAAGTTTTGATGCTTTGGTTGAAACAGTGTCAAGTCTACCCATTATTGAGGTTAGTTATTACAATTGTTCACATATGTAGCCATAGCTACATCTCTGCCGTCCCTCTTTATTTTGGCTAGAGAGGCTAGTCTAACCAGCCAGGCCTGGCTTCGCGTGGTCTCACCACCACTGGGTCCCTGGTCTCACTGGCGGACCATACCATACAGGCCTAACCAAAAATAGGCCTAGGCCCTAGGCCTATTTCGTAACCTAGGCTATTAAGAGCCTAGACTCACTCACGGATAGGCCAAGAGTTTAGGCCCCATAAAAATAATGATTAGTTTATCACCCTACCAAGCAGGCATAAAATTTGATGAGGGCGGGTGGTTTTGTTCATCTCACGTTGGGGACTACTAGATCGTCCATTATTATTTTAGACTCATGCAAATATGATGCAGATCCAGGCTTCGAATTTGGGATTTGTAGGGGCAAGGCCATTTTTGGCTTGATTGAGGGGTTCAACAGGGCACCTGAGGCCATTTTGTTCAAATTGTATCCTTTTGTATTACTGAAAATAAGGGGCACCAAGGCCAAAGTGGCCTTGATGATGCTCAAATTTTGAAGGCATTGAGACCAAATGAGAGGGGCACCAGCAGCAAATGGCCTTAGTGCCTTGGTTAAATTCGAGCACTAGATACCAGCGCACCAGTCTCCAGCGAATATTGATCATTGTAGGCCTATTCATAGTTGTGTACATCATTGTGAGCTCGAGAATCGATCATATTAATTTATGTTAAGAAAATCCAAAGCATTTCAATTGAAAAAACGATTGTTCGAATAGTACAATGAGTAAAAAAAAAATGTGGATTTCCCCAAAAGTGATGCGCGCGGGGGTACAGTATGCGGGGGTGATAAACTATTTTTTGTCATGGGGCCTTATAAAATGTAGATCCTCATCAACAACTTCTAGTAATAAGTCAGATTTTAATTTTATTGAGGAGTGTTATCTTGCTGTCTGTACTGTTGTTTGTGGTAATGGAGTAGCAGTGATGTCATTTGAAAATGTGTTGGAGATTAATTATAGGCAGAGGGAATAAATTCCGGGATGGGGGAATGGACCTCAGAAGGGAGTTCATGTCCCCTTTTTACCTATAAATACAATTATATAAATCTATAAATAATTAAATTTAAGTCATTGTTAACTTTCTTATATCTTTCATCCAAAAGGATTTACTGTCAAATATAATGGCTCATAAATACCTATTACAAAATCAAAATATGTTGGAACTTTGATGAGTCAAACTTTGCTTAATTGTGGAATATAGAGATCTATAAGTACTACTATAGATCCAACAAGACTAATTTTAGCTGGTGCAAAAATAATTATGGCTGGATTTTCCATCAGCTGCCAGTTTAAAATGACACCATTGGAGTTGATACTTAGATACTTAATTAGTTTTTCCTTCTATTCCATAGGTTGGACAATCTTTACAGATGATGCATTGGGTGCTGTCACTATTTTGAGCTTTTCCACTCAGCGGCTTACAATATTACCTTATTATATACAGTACAGTTGAGAATCCTTGTGTGGACACTTCTCGTAAGCGGACACCTCCCATAACGGCCACACGTTCAAAAGCCTGTTTGTTCTTCCTATATAATCAGTGCCTTTGGTACTTGTAATGTCAGGGATGAAATTGTGCTGGGCGGAGGTAGGCGGGGCCACCAACCATGACAATTTTCCACCCATCCTAAAGACTAGTTGAAAGCCTTCCACCCAGTCAAATTTTAAACTGCCAACCACTCTAAGCCTCTGAATTTTACCACCCACCCTTACAATGTTGCTGCCCACCCTTGGATTTTTCCAGCTACATTCCTATAACATGACTGAAAATCATTACTTGACCAACTGATCATTAAGTGTATGCCTGCCAACTTTATTTTGTGCGAATGCGTGAGACAAACCCCGCCATGGGTGCTGGGCCACATTTACTCTGAATTCGATCTGACAAGCAAAAAAAAAAGTCATCATCATCGTCATTCTGTCTAAATTAATACTGTTTTGGGGGCCTTTTTTACAGTATTTTGCTCAGTACTGTCGCATATGTTATAAAAACTGTTTTAATGTCTGTCTATGCGTGAGAATTTTGCTAATGCGTGAGAAAAATAAATTATGCGTGGGAGGTCCAAATTAGGCTCCAGTGTGTAAGACCCACGCATAAGCACAGTTGGCAGGTGTATAAGTAATCAATCAATCAATAAATGAATGAATCAATCAATCAACCAATCAACTTTATTACGGAAGTAGATATCCAACAAAATAAACATGGTACAACTACTACAATACAATATGTGTATGTACAATTTATACCATAAACTGTCTTCATAAACAACAAACAATATTAATATAAATTGCAGTGCCCAGAAATTTTAGCAGTCCTCTGGGTTGAGGCTGTGAAATATTAGACATATATTAGAAGAAGACTATTAGAAAACTGCAGATCGCAGATCACCTATTCATAAATATTTTTTTTTGTTTTGACAGCAACTTGAACGGCTTGGTTACACAAAAGTGATTCTTCAAATTGGTCGTGGGACATTTCAACCTGAAGAAATATCACAGAAAAACTTTAGCCTTGAATATTACAGATATAAAAACTCAATAGCAGATGATATTAAGGAAGCTGATCTTGTTATTAGCCATGCAGGTGAACATGCAACATCATACTTATGCAAATAAGTGCCTCATTTGAATACACTACGATATATTATTATTCTGTTGTGCTGTTTTAACCAGTTGAATATTTACGTATTGAATGCCTTTAAGTGGGATACCGAAAATTATTTTGCCACAGCGAGTACAATATTTTTCGGTATCCTCCGAAAAATTAGGCATTCAATATTGTTATTATTATTTAATAAAGCTTAATTGTAAGTACCGATTTTTCAGGGTTAGCCTAGGCCTGCCGCCGGCAACCAAGGCCTATCCTAGGCTAGGCCTAGCTAGCCAATGTCTTCAAAATTAATATCCATGTCCTTCTCTAATATATTCATGCAAAACATTAACAGCAACTCTTATAGATTTCTATGTTAGCTAGTAATTCTTTATAATCAACAATATGTAGTCAACTATGTGAAACAGGTGGTTAGGTCTAGACTAGCTCTTGTTGTACATTCGCGCGATTACAGCGTAAAAACAATTCTCTCGCTTGGTAAAGTGATGTACCGGAAATCGACTAATATTGAACTGTGCACACAGTTCAATATTGCATAATATTGAACTGTGCACACAGTTCAATATTGCATAATATTGAACTGTGCACACTGTTCAATATTGCATAATATTGAACCGGTCAAAAAGGCACAATTGAATAATAATATGTAATATTGAACCGTGCGCGAGTAATACAATCCTCAAGGCCACCTGATTTTGCCATGCAATGATTGTTTATTTGAGAAATCAAAACCGGATGGGTGTAGCCTACACGGCAGTGCGACATTGTGGGCTGCATAATGAGGACGCACAACTAAGCCTAAACCAAACTATAAATTTGGCGTTCAATTTTTCTGTTGATTATGAAGAATAACAAAGTAAAGATAAAGCTTTAATACTCATAAAGCTAAAAAAAACAAAAGTTGATCCGACAATAAGATGCAGCAAGCTGAGCTCAGTAGCTGTAGCTGGTCAGTATCACCAACTGTTCGTGCACTACACGGCATCACTTTTATTTAGCCAACAAAACCGGGCTAGTATTCCTATCCTACAACCGCCTATACAAGGCGTTTGAAGATTAGAGTGCGGCTACTGATCCAATTATACAAAAAGCAAGATCAGTGATCGAATGAATCGGATTCTGTAACATGCTTGCTTTTATACTATTAACATCATCTGCTATGCAAATTTCAAATTTTTGCGACTACACCTGAGGCGAAAGTCGCCAAGTGTAGTAGCCTGAGGCATTACTCGCAATTTGCATAACTCCAGAAACAAAAAATAATATATTGTATACAGTTGTATACAGGAAGTAAACGTTTAAAAGTGTATGTCTAATGATATTTTAATTTAATTTTAACGTTAATGTACTACCAGTTGATTAATTCATTGTTTCATATCCCGTAGATATTTAAAGTGACCATACAATGCTGGTTATCAGAAATTATATATGGAAAGAACAAAACGCAAATAGTCACAAATGTGCATGACAAGACCGACAGACCCTTTGAAAAAGCTGTTTATAGAGATACTTTCTGCGTCTAAAAATAGTGTAATATATGCTTTTTTTTAAGGTGCTGGTAGTGTAATGGAAACGCTCGAAGCTGGCAAACCACTGATCGTAGTGATAAATGAGAAATTAATGGGGAACCATCAAGTAGAACTGGCAGATCAATTATGCCAAGATGGTCATCTACATTACTGTACTTGCAGGTAACAATAATTATATAATATTACGGAGGTTTTGCAACTTCACGAAATAAGAAAACGGATACGTCATAAATTCTTGTAATGTTTAAATTGAACATCTTGAAAATCTGTCAAATTTGGTTAGTATTTTACGACGATCAACAACAATTCGTATTAGTACAAAAAGCATTCCAGCAGGATGTGTGCGCCAAAATTGAATTTTTATGCTATTTCTGTCCTTTTGAGGGTGCTGGATGCAAAATAATAATAGAGCTTCAAATGACACCCAACATGATGGTATTTTCCAAATTTTTTACCTTTGACCTTTGGTTTGGTCACATTTAAATTATGAAAAATCTCCATAACTACAGTATTGGTTTATCGGTATAAGTGGAATGGAACTTTTTGTTCAGTGTACAATTCTCTTTTCAATGATACCACTGATGACCATGTTCCGTTTGGTTTTTTAGTCAAAGGTAGCCATCTTGAATTTAAAAATGGTGGCCAAAGGAGTGGTCGAAAAAATGGTACCTGACTTTTTTATATTCAGCTTTACCAAAATGACAGAAATAATACAAAAAAAAAATCAATTTTGACTCAACAATCCTGCTGGAACCTCAATTCTTACAAAGCTTTCCGTACTACAATGTAGAAAATGTGAATATAGTTTTTAACATATATAGCAACTTTAAAAAATGGAAGTGTGACGTATCCATATTTCGTAATTTTTTGAAACCTCACTATTGTATGCCTTTGAAAGAGACAGCAAAAAATATTGTACAAGCAGTGGACTAATTTTGAATGAATATAAGGAGTTAAATATTTTGCCACAACAATAATAAAATACATTAAAAATTATATAAATTAGTTATTATTTTGGAAATTGTCGTTCAGCTCCTTTTCCAAAATTTTGTGAATTTCTATACTAGTAAGCCAACAGTGTTAAGCAATAGGGTGTATATAACCTATAAAAAATAAAGATTAAATAAATTACTTACTATTTTGGAAATTGTCGTTCAGCTGCTTTTCTAAATTTTTTTGAATTTCTATAGTAATAAGCCAACAGTGTTAAGCAATAATTTTGATGCAACTAATTTTGCGGTGAGACCTCACAGAGTAAAATAATTTAAAAATCTTTAAAATCGACTTGAATTTTCATTTGGTGTAGTTGCACCCTGATATCTGATATGAATTACAGTACTATGCATTGATGTTAATGTTTTCTCCTTATTTTCAGTACCTTACTTGATAACCTCAAGAATTTTGATGTAACCAATTTGAAACCATACCCAAAAGGACAACCAGAACAATTTGCACTATTTCTTGATAAAGCAATGGGTCTAAGTTAATAATATAATTTTAAATAATGGTAGTATACAAAAAATATTTATATATATTCTTATATCCCTTTGAAAAAATAACACTCATGTAGGTATACCGTGTTAAATTACTAGGGTAATCTACCTAGAATCACAGAGAACTATCTAGTAAGATAGTATATAATTACCGTTATTAATGCCTTAAGGTCAATAAGTAATTGCTTGTTTTGTATGATGTCAGTTCTAATTAATCTACAGGTTTATCCTAAATAATGGCTGTAATGGCATCATCTACCACGTGAACAGAGTTATTTTTTTTCAAAGGGTTTATTTTAAATTTACTGATATATATATAAATTTTAAAAATAATAAAATAAAATAAAGTTTTTATATTTTTCGAAAATTATAATTACAATGCTGATGCAGATATAACCCCACCCCCACCACTCCCTTGAACATGAAATCCCACCAAGATTGCTGGGTGTGCTTGTATCAGAGGGCCCAAAATGTAGCTCATCAAAAGCTGGTTGAAAATGTCATCTGATAGCTCAGCATGAGCATGCTAGAAGATGGTCTAAAAACGTTCATTATGAAAATGTGCATTTTGACATAATATAATAATAATAATAATATGTGACATTTATATAGCGCTTATTGCCAAGGCCTCTAAGCGCTTCACAATTAT